>OU342739.1:545595771-545790771 GCA_910589765.1 Avena atlantica | reverse complement strand
GCGCGACATCACTTGCAGACGATATAGTAACAACGTTGACATATTTAGAAACACCACCAGTAAACCCTAATAGTGGCGTCCGTGTATAAATAAACTCCACCAACAGGAGGGTCCCTATACGTAGTCGGGACAAAGATAATAGTGGCGTTGGATGCAGGTGAACGCCACCAATTTGTACACTAGTGATGGCATTTGCTCCTCCATGGGCTGAAGGCCCTGATGCGTAGGGAATTTTCTCGCGGACCCCGAACGGCTGGAGCTTCTTTATGGCGCGGGAGCTATAAGGTGGCCACCGTAGCACTGTTGCGGATGGATAACTTCCTTGTGTGAATGAGGAGGGAGATTGCATAAGGTAAGGTGTGCTAGGATTGTGGGGAAGGCCATAAGTTAAATAGGAGATAAGCGGGGATTAATGGGGGATAGATGAGCAAAACCAAGGATTGTGGAGAATCAATGTTGATGATCAAGAGGAAGTGAAGACGATTGGACACCCCGCTGTTTTCTTGGTCGCTCTTTTGAAATTATAATGGAACAGCCATAATTTTGGGGATGCGTCACTGAAGGAGGAGGCGACAGGCGTGCTACATCTTGTTCAAGGAGGGCGTGACAGGTGTTGATCCTTGTTGAGTAAGCCACCTAGCGGGAACTATTCCCCGGGAAAATCCGCAGTTTTAGTTTATCGCTTAAAAAATCCATGATTTTAAGAAAGACAAATGACGCGGACCCTCTGCTCATGTGTTTAAACCTGAAACAAAATTTTAATTTTTCTAAAGTTGTTTGGTCTGTTATGATGTTACAATGCTCCCAACTTTTTATGTTTAGTGCTCCCAAATCCCACTACCAAATCATGGCATCCCTCCATGGAATGAGCCCAAACTTGACAGGTTGGTGCTTCTTGGCATTGTAAAAAACTTCTGCAACTAGGGATTTCAGGGTTCTATGGAAAAAACTTGATTTTACATTTTTGAATCAAGAAACTTAAATTCTGGGTGGATTTTTCTAAAGGAGGTGCAACAAATCGACATGTACAAGGATATTAAACATTTTTCCCTAGTGCTAGGTCATGTCGGATGGCCATTCTTGGAGATTAGAATTATTCTTGGAGATTAGAAGCGGTGATTATAAAGGTGTACGTTGGATATTCCGGAGGAATGGGTAGAGGCCTATGAAATCAAGACCGAGATTTGTTCACCCGTGTGATGGGTAAGTGATGCATGTAAAATGCATACATGAATTTTATAGTTTGTTAACATATTTTCCCACATATTTGCATCATATATAATGTTATATCCATGTTTTGTATTGATTTTTGGGGATTTACTAATGATCCCAAATATTTTGGCTATAACCCGGCAGGGCAGAAAACCTCTGTTTTCAATGTTTTTGATGTTTCGGGATCTATACAAAGTCAAATGGACCTGCACTTTTGGGAATGCCAATATTTATAGACGAGAAGCATCTGGAGCACAAGAATCCCACGAGGAGGGCCGGGAGGCCCAAGATAGCCTGTGTGTAGCGCCCAGCCCAGGTGGGCGCGCCACCTATGCTATCCCCCTCCTCGGTCGTCTGATCGCCTTAATTCTTTCGCCCATAGAGTTTTCTTGACCTAAAAATCCCTATATAAGGACACGCCCCCCGGGAGTCCTCGAGACAAAGCACACCAGAAACAAAAACACCACCAAATAGAGTCAGATCCAGCGAATATTGGAGGGGGAAACTCCGTTGGAGCCACCTCCGGGGAGATCTCCACCCTCTCCAACATCACCGGCATCATCACCATGATGAATAGGGAGTAGTCCACCTCCGGGCTATGGGTTTGTGAAAGTAGATTCATCTATTTATCTCTTGTTATTCATAGCTCTAGTACCATATGAGCTGCCCTACATGATTATGGTCACATTTGTCTTCTTGGCATTGTAGAAAACTTCTCTAACTAGGGATTTTGGGGTTCTATGGAAAAAACTTGGTTTTGCAATTTTTGAATCAAGAAAATTAAATTTTGTGTGGATTTTTCTAAAGGAGGTGCAACAAATCGACATGTCCAAGGCTATTAAACATTTTTACCTAGTGGTAGGTCATGTCCGATGGCCATTCCTGGGAGATTAGCATTATTCTCATGGTGGAGCTACTTACTGCTTTTTCTTTAGTAATGCTCGAATAATTCAAAATTTGAACTGTAGGTACCATGAATATTGGTCTCAAGGTTCAAACAAAAATGTTTTTGGGGTGCACTAGAGGTGTCCTAGGTTGGACCAGCGTGGAGGGGTCAAAATTTAGATATCCCCACGAGGTTGCGCACGCTGGAAAGTTTGGCCTTGAACCAAACCTCATGAAATTAGAAAAAATAAAAAAAATAAAAACCTACGCATGGAGTACTTATTTGTGACCTAGTACCCAGAAATAATCATAAATAAGACATCTAGATACTTAGGACATGCAAAATTTCAACCGAATGTTTATCGAGTGGAAGTTAACTTGGTCTTCTATCGTTGTTATCAGGAGAACTGCTGAAATCATGGAATCCCTTCATATAATGAGCCTAAAGGAAATATGCCATAGAAATAATAAATGGTTATTATTGTCATATTTCAGTAAATTCGTAATAGTTTCATATTGTTCTATAACTGTATCAAGTGGAAATATTGCTATAGGTGTGATATGAAACAGAAGTTCCTAGTAGCCTCTAGTTCGTTGGAAAATCGATGCTCAAGGTTTAATTTCCTGATTATGGGTGATAGTGCCAGTTGACAACGAGGTCATATCATTGGAGAATGATGTGATGAATATTACCCAAAGATTGAGACACGATCAAATCACGAAGTTCACCGTTAGAATAATTAGAAATATAGTACCCTCCTTAGACCATGAGATCATATTAATTACTGTCTTCCGAGGCAGCTTTGACTGCATCAAACATCACTCGGTGAAGCGGTGATTATAAAGGTTTACGTTGGGTATTCCGCAGGAATGGGTAGGGGCCTATGAAATCAAGACCGGGATTTGTTCACCCGTGTGATGGGTAAGTGATGCATGTAAAATGCATACATGAACTTTATAGTTTGCTAACATGTTTTTCCACATATTTGCATCATATATAATGTTATATCCATATTTTGTATTCATTTTTGGGGATTTACTAATGGTCCTTAATATTTTGGCTATAATTCGACAGGGCAGAAAACCCCAGTTTTTGATGTTTCGGGACCTATACAAAGTCAAATGGACCTGCACTGTTAGGAATGCCAATATTTATCGATGAGAAGAATCTGGAGCATAAGAATCCCACCAAGAGGGCCAGGAGGCCCAAGATAGCCTGTGTGTAGCGCCTAGCCCAGGTGTGCGTGCCACCTATGCTATCCCCCTCCTCGACCGTCCGATCGCCTTGATTCTTTCGCCCACGGAGTTTTCTTGACCTAAAAATTCCTATATAAGGACCCCCTAGGAGTCCCCGAGACAGAGCACACCAGAAACAAAAACACCACCAAACAAAGTTAGATCTAGCAAAGATTGGAGGGGGAAACTCCATCGGATCCACCTCCGAGGAGATCTCCACCCTCTCCAACATCATCGTCATCATCACCATGATGAATAGGGAGTAGTACACCTTCGGGCTATGGGTTTGTGGAAGTATAGCTTCATCTATTTCTCTCTTGTACTTCATAGATCTAGTACCATATGAGCTGCCCTACATGATTATGGTCATATTTGCAATTCCTATGTGGTGGATCTTTGTTCTATGATTTGATATTTGAGATCAGAATCTATTTTGTGTAAGATGTTTTGATAGATTCATATAATGCATCCCTTTATTAATTTCTTGTTTTGATCCAACTTGTATGGGGAGAAGTGTGTATTAGATGGAGTAGCATGGTAGTGGAGATTGAATTGTGACAAACAATATTCAAGATCTAATTTGGTTTTTACCTTTCTTTTTCCGCCTCACTAGGGATAAAGTGAAATCATGTGTTATAGTTATGACGTGACAGTGTGATAGCCTTGTTAGATCAAGGTAGCATATTTGTATTTCAAACATCATGTTATATTTCTTAAAGCTATACTCTAATTTGTTCTTAATTCAATATTGCATGGAGTTTTTTCCTTTCTTGAGAAGTATAAGAGAGATTTATTTCATCTCTATGTTAGAATGTGAGGCCCATATTGATTCCTTTTATCAAACACATAGAGAATTTCCATAAATCTTTATCATTGATGAATTGTTTTGTGATCACTAAAACTTAAAAAGAGAGTAGACAAGTAAACCCATGAACTCCGTTCCGATTTTTATTATAAGAAATACCTTTCCATTGCATCTACTATCATTTATAATTTCTGCAATTTATTATTTCGAAAATACAAAAATACTTTCCCTATTTGCAATCACTCATAAAAACCCAAAAATAACTCTATTATCTTCCATATCATCTAGTTTGCATTACTTTATATTATCTTATTTTTTATTTTATTTCATATTACTAATACGAAACCTTGTGCTTGACAACCACTTGGTGGAGTTGGGGACAGAAGACAAATTATTTTACATTACAGGTCGCTTGAAGAGGATAAGACAAATATCCTTCCATAACCAATTCCCCCAGAGTTTGATATAAACCCTCAAGTCACCCTTGTGAGGAAAAAATCTTGCTACAACACTCTGCACTTGGAGTCCCAACGAAACGTGGTCATGTTTGTTGCCATCAAGACTATTTTCATTCTGGAACTAAAGAAAGAATGATAAGTGAAAACATATCATATTATGTAGCTGAATATGCATCTTGGTCAAGCGAGTGACAAGTTTTAGGCCGATGTAGATTTTTTTTGAAAGAATGTTGTGGACGAGAAAGCACGCTTGACTCTGGATAAGCTTGCATCTCTGAGCGACAATTTTATAATCCAATGGTCCTTCTTTTTCCTCATCCTCGTACCCTCATCGCCCTCATCCTCATCGCCCATATCCCCATCGCCCTCATCCTCCTCGTCCTCATCCTCCTTATCGTACATATAAGCAACATTGATTCTTGGACCAGGAGCTCCCATTGAAAAAAACAGGTACACATCAGAGGTGATTCGGTTTTCAAAAATGAACCTTCTCCATGAAAAACCTGCAAGGCGAGTCATTGCTCGCTCTTCGCGAACGTCAACAACATATGTTCGTCCAAGAGCTTCAAACTCGATGTTTTGTCATGTTATTCTGTTGAAGTCCCTCCTTAAATTGCATGGGATAGTGTAAACTCAAAAAAATAAGTAAATAAATGATAATAGTATGAAAAAAATTCAATAAAGTGAAATAGGAAAAAATTATACATACCAATAAACGCTCAAATCGACCCTGTATGAGACGGACACTGAATAACGAGCCTGACTTCATATCATCGCTACAGTCCATGAAACAAACATGACACAATGCCATGTCCTACAAGAAAAATATAGTTATTTTATACATGCATGTCTCACACGTCGCTATATCTAATATAAAGCGCTCGATAATTAATCACAAAGCTCGCTAAGATAAAAGGGGGTCTCATATTTGCAACGGACGCAAAATAATTTTAGGGATGGAGTGAGTGAACCAAATAGGATGCACAAATTATTTATGTGTGCATATCATAAGGCTCACTCACACCACCCCGACATTGCATCCTCACATTGTAATCATCGTCCATATGGAAGTACAAAACCAAAATCAACCTAAAAGTAGGGTCTCATATTTGCATTAGACTCAAAATAATTACAGGAATGGCGTAAGTGAGCCAAATAGGATGCACAAATTAATTATTTGTGCGTATCATAAGGATCACTCATGCCAGCCCCGACATTCCATCCTTACATTGTAATCATCGGCCTAAAATCACCTTTTTTATATTATACAAGAATTATCTAGGTTTTGTATCCATACTTAATTTTTTACCCCTAAAATCATGTACATTTGCTACTATATACTAAATCATCTAAAATCATCTACACTAAACCATCTAAAATCATCTACTCTAACACAAATAAAAAAGGGGAGAGAGGGGCTCATTGGCGGTGGACAGGTACAAGGCGGCGACGTGCACGAGGCGGCGGGTGGAGAAGCGGATGCGACGAGGCGGCGACGGGGAGCGGATGCGTCCAGGCGGCAGGGAGCAGATGCGACGAGGCGACGGGGAAGAGGCGGCGGGTGGAGAAGCGGGTTCTACCTGTGACTCCGCTTTAGTAGTGTACTTTGACATCCAAAGTACACTGAACACCACCGTTAAGATTTAATAGTGGCATTCGGTATATTCGATACGCCATAACTTTGTTGGCTATTAGCAACAACGTGATCTTTTTAGGGACGCCACTGAAAAAATGATTATCTATTATATATTAAAGCAATATAAGGTTGTTTTTCAAGCCACCACGTTGATCCACATCATTAGAATTTTTTTAGTTGTTGGATCTAAAATATATGGTTAGAATTTGTCTAAATATTGTAACGTAATTATGGTCCGTACACACATATATGGTAGCTACCACGTCACGTCAATGTTAAGAAAACAAAATACCACAAAACGGTAAGTCAACATGCCGTGTTTTCCGGCCAGCCGTAAAACAAAAGGAGTCTATGCGACAAGACTAGAGAAAAGAACGATCGGGGATATCCGGCCGTGGCTAGACCGGATACACCATACACGTGAAAAAAAAACTACTTCAGGCAAAAAAAAGTATATACATACTACATGTATTTAGAAGAATAGTTTATTTGTTTTTATCACGTTTGCACATGCTATTTTTTAGAGAGAGAAAATGAAATGCAATACGGATGTAAGGATTTTGTTTTACAAGTAGCATTGTCGCACGAAAAAAAATGGAAATAATGAATGTCCGATGAACATATTTCAACTTAGATTAAGCATGGTTATATATCCAACATACTGATTGTTCAATGACAAGAAAATCTTGCACATATGAATGATTATATGAAGTAATACACTACATATTTATTCACTCTATACTTCCATAGAAAAGGTAGTAAAATAAAGAAGCGATGTTACACACACAAAGGTATGTCATTTTTCCAAACAGCAAGAGTAAGAAGCGATCTTATTTTCCCTGAGAGAATAGTTCGAAATTACCAATTTGATCTAATAACATGGCTTGGTTTTTAAAAAAATGCATGTGTGATGTTTCTATATAAGTATTAAAATATTAATATAAAACTATGTTTTAAGGGAAGTGAGACATACTTCCCTTAAATCTCATAGTACCTAGAAAAGTTGGTAGTCACTACCGTCTCTAGAACTGTACAACCATTCAGTTATGTAGCAATATTATCCATGGTTAAAAATATTGCCAAATTGTCAAAGTGCATGAATGATTATTCCACTTATGGAAGCCAAGACCTTAACGTAAACCTTCAATAATATGATTTCCTAGAAAATATATGCAAGCTAGGAGAAACTTTAAAACCCTTACCGAAACAATAAGCTATATTGTATACAAAATTAAAACAACAATTGATACAAAAAACATACTAAAAATAAAAAATAAAGTGCGAGCACATATGAATCTATGCATTCTTCTTGAGCACCGGGTAGCTCCATAAATTTAAATGCTCTAGATTTTGCTTAACCATAACACAGTTTAGATATGGCAAATTACTCCTCCCGGCACAAACTTAATAAATCACTTAAAAGGTCAAAACTTTTCATACATGGATCGTCCCTACACTCCTATAGAGTAGTTTACACGTGACAATAGCAAACATGCAAATTAAGATCACGTATAGCAAGCCAAATATATTTTCTTAGGACATAATAATATATTTATTTACACATATGCATGTTGCACCTGGCAGACCATTTTTTGGGGATGTATGAATATACTTATTTACCCTTGCATGTTGCACTTCACAATATACCAGAGACCAATGTATGATTTATTCATATTTTGGTTCATGAATACTAGGCAAATTTTTTGGGCCTGCTCCATACATTCAAAAACATTTTTGGTACTTTCTATGAGAATGGATAAATAGAAATGGGTACATTCCTCTTTCTCTTTCCTGGCCAAACCACCCATAAAAAAGAAGAGAGTTGTAAGAGCGGTAAAAGCAAGCTTGGTCTTAGGTTCACTACAGGTTGATATATCCATTTCTTTTGAAAGAAAAGTCAATTCGCTATGCTATAAGGTACCAATTCAAAAAGGTATAAAACCAAATCTATAGTGGGAGTCCCTATCTACTTTCGATTCACTAGAGGAAAAAGGGCTATCCGTTCGCGACCCCTCGGAGCATTAGTCCCGGTTGCGCCACCAACCGGGACTAATGCTGGCACGCGTCCCGGTTGGAGCGGGCACGGGGCCAGGAGGCGTGCGTCCCGGTTGGTAAGGGGGCATGCGTCCCGGTTGGAGCCATCAACCGGGATTAAAGGTTTGGCCGCAGCCACGTGGCGTGGCACGCACCTTTAGTCCCGGTTGCTGGCTCCAACCGGGACTAAAGACCCCTGCCCTCTATAAATGCAACGCCCCAGCCCCCTCTGCGTCCACTCTGTTTTTTCGAATGGTGGAAGGTGTGAGGGGTGTGCTAGTTTTTTCTCATGCATGCATTGAAGGTGTTTGATGAAATGTTTGAGTGAATAATTCCGTTGAATTTCTCATAGAACAAAAATATAGAAGGTGTCCGAGACGCACTTGAGCTTTATCCTCTTTATTTTCCTCGATCGAGGTTAGCAATCTTATCATTTCTAGGTCATTGATACAATTCATGTGTCGGTGTGAATTGGTTATTTCACTATTTATGATGTCCTGTTTTTTGATAAACTTACTTATATGATGCAGATGAATGGTCGGGAATGGATGTACGGTGACCGGCGCGTAGCCGGGTATATGAAAGGCGTGGATAAATTTATCGATGTGGCTACGGCAAACAAAGAGAATGGATTTATACGTTGTCCATGTGTTCAATGTCGGAACAACAAGGAGTACTCTTCCTCGAAAATCATTCGCGGCCACCTGATTATGAAAGGTTTCATGCCCAACTATAATTGCTGGACCAAGCACGGGGAAAGAGGGGTTATGATGGAAGATGGTGAAGAAGAAGATGATGATAACAACTATCATCATATGTTTCCTGAATACAGTGATACTGCAATGGAAGACAATGGAGAGGAAAGAGGTGAAGAACGGGCATCAGATGAGCCGACTGATGAACTTGGTAGGGTCATTTCTGATGCAAAGCGAGACTGTGAAACAGAAAATGAGAAGTTGAATTTAGAGGGCATGTTAGAAGATCACAAGAAATTGTTGTACCCAAATTGTGAAGATGTCAGCACAAAGCTCGGTACCACACTGGAATTGTTGCGATGGAAGGCATAATGTGGTCTAACTGACTCCTCATTTGAAAAGATGCTGAAAATAATGAAGCTGAAGTTTCCAAAACATAATGAACTTCCCGAGAGTACCTACGAAGCAAAGAAGACTCTCTATCCTCTGGGATTAGATGTGCAAAAGATACATGCATGCATTAATGACTGCATCCTCTACCGCGGTAAGGAGTATGAGAATTTAGATAAATGCCCGGTATGCAACGCGTTGCGGTATAAGATCAGACGAGATGACCCTGGTGATGTTGAGGGAGAGCCCCTCCGAAAGAGGGTTCCTGCTAAGGTTATGTGGTATGCTCCTATAATACCAAGGTTGAAACGCATGTTCAGAAACAAAGAGCATGCCAGGTTGTTGCGATGGCACAAAGAAGACGGTAAGAAAGACGGGAAGTTGAGACACCCTGATGATGGGTCACAGTGGAGAAAAATCGAGAGAGACTTCCCAGACTTTGCAGGTGACGCAAGGAACTTATGGTTTGGTCTAAGTACGGATGGCATGAATCCTTTTGGGGAGCAAAGCTGCAGTCACAGCACCTGGCCCGTGACTCTATGTATCTATAACCTGCCTCCTTGGTTGTGCATGAAGCGTAAGTTCATTATGATGCCAGTGCTCATCCAAGGCCCGAAGCATCCGGGCAACGACATTGATGTGTACCTTAGGCCATTAGTTGAAGAACTCTTACAGTTGTGGGGCAAACCAGGTGTACGTGCGTGGGATGAGAACAAACAGGAGCCATTTAATCTACGAGGGTTGTTATTCGTAACCATCAATGATTGGCCTGCTCTTAGTAACCTTTCAGGACAGACAAACAAAGGATATAAGGCATGCACCCACTGTTTAGATAAGACCGAAGGTACATATTTGCATAAATGCAAGAAGGTTGTGTACCTGGTGAATCGACGATTTCTTCCGACCAATCATCCCGTAAGAAAGAAAGGCAAGCATTTCAAAGGTGAGGCAGATCACCGGAAGAAGCCTGAACTCCCTGCTGGTGATGATGTATTTGGTATGGTCAAGGACATAGAAGTAATCTTTGGAAAGGGTCCCGGCGGTCAATCAGTTCCGAACGACGTCGCTACAGGACACGCACCCATGTGGAAGAAGAAATCTATATTTTGGGAGCTGCCATATTGGAAAGTCCTGCGTGTCCGCTCTTCAATCGACGTGATGCACGTGACGAAGAATCTCTGCGTGAACCTGCTAGGATTCCTAGGCGTGTATGGGAAGACAAAAGATACACCTGAAGCACGGGAGGACCAACAAATTATGAAAGACCCAAAGAACATGCATACAGATAACAAGACGGATAAAGGGCGTCACTTAAGTCGTGCCAGCTATGCTCTTACCAAAGCAGAGAAGGAAATCTTTTTTGAAGTCCTTTACAGTATCAAGGTGCCGTCGGGCTTCTCATCTAATATAAAGGGGATAATAAATATGGCAGAGAAAAAGTTCCAAAACCTGAAGTCTCATGACTGTCACGTGATTATGACGCAGTTGCTTCCGATTGCATTGAGGGGGCTTCTACCGGAAAATGTTCGAGTACCCATTGTGAAGCTGTGTGCATTCCTCAATGCAATATCTCAGAAGGTAATCAATCCAGATATTCTGCCAAGGTTACAGAAGGATGTGGTACAATGTCTTGTTAGTTTTGAATTGGTGTTCCCACCATCCTTCTTCAATATTATGACGCATCTCCTGGTTCATCTAGTGGAAGAGATTGCCATTCTCGGTCCGGTATTTCTGCACAATATGTTCCCCTTTGAGAGGTTCATGGGAGTCTTAAAGAAATATGTTCATAACCGTGCTAGACCAGAAGGAAGCATCTCCAAGGGATATGGAACAGAGGAGGTCATTGAGTTTTGTGTTGACTTTATTCCTGACCTTAAGCCGATTGGTGTTTCTGACTCGCGGCATGAGGGAAGACTAAGTGGAAAAGGCACGCTGGGAAAGAAAGCAATGATATGTAGGGACGGGGATTCTTTCACTAAAGCACACTACACAGTTCTACATAATTCCAGCTTGGCAGCTCCGTATATCGAGGAACACAAGAATATTGTACGCTCCAAAAACCCGGGGAAGCCTGAATCATGGATTACAGATGAACACATTAAGTCTTTTGGTGGTTGGATGTGGACACATCTCTTGAATGACACCACTATTGGAGATCAGCTATACTTGTTGGCCACGTCACCATATTCTACTGTATTGAATTTCCAAGGGTACGAAATAAATGGGAATACATTCTACACGATCGCCCAAGATAAAAAGAGCACCAACCAAAATAGTGGTGTCCGCTTTGATGCAATAGACGAGAATGGACAAAAGGAAACATATTATGGTTACATAGAGGAGATATGGGAACTAGACTATGGAGTCTCTTTTAAGGTCCCTTTGTTTCGCTGCAAATGGGTCAACCTGAATGGGGAAGGGGTAAAGATAGACCAGTTGTACGGAATGACAACAGTGGATCTCAACAATCTTGGTTATAGAGATGAACCATTCGTCCTAGCCAATGATGTGTCTCAGGTTTTCTATGTGAAGGACATGTCCTCCAGACCGAAAAAAGAAAAAATATGCAAACGAATACATCATATGATGAGCCAAAGCGTCACATAGTTCTTTCAGGGAAAAGAAACATCGTGGGAATCAAGGACAAGACAGACATGTCAGAAGATTATAATAAGTTTGATGAAATTCCGCGCTTCACAGTGAAAACTGACCCAAGCATTCCGTTAAGTAAAGAAGATGCTCCATGGTTACGTCTGAAGCGGTCATAAGGAATGACATATGCCAAGAAGTTCATGCTCATATTATGTAACTCTAGTTCATGTCTTTCGCGGTTTGTGGCTTGACCGAAGGATATCTTTCGCGGTTTGTGGCCTTTAGTCCCGGTTTTGTAGTCTCAGTTTTTAATATTAATAAATGTCTTGAGTGTTAGTCCCGTTTTGTGGTTGTACTGGGAGTGCCTCTATGACCAGTTTCTTGGAGATGTCGGAGGACTGGGCTCCGTCGGCATCTCCCTGAAACTGGTCGTAGTGGTGTCCCTGCTCTCGAAAACCATCTTGCAGCTTGTAACTTCACTAACTAGATCAATACGCCTCGGAGCTAACTAATTTCACATATTAGGGAGTGCCTCTATGACCAGTTTCTCGGAGATGCCGGAGGACTGGGCTCCGTCGGCATCTCCCTGAAACTGGCCGCAGTGGTGTCCCTGCTCTCGAAAACCATCTTGCAGCTTGTAAGTTCACTAAGTAGATCAATACGCCTCGGAGCTAACTAATTTCACATATTAGGGAGTGCCTCTATGACCAGTTTCTCGGAGATGCCGGAGGACTGGGCTCCGTCGGCATCTCCCTGAAACTGGCCGCAGTGGTGTCCCTGCTCTCTAAAACCATCTTGCAGCTTGTAACTTCACTAAGTAGATCAATACGCCTCGGAGCTAACTAATTTCACATATTAGGGAGTGCGTCTATGACCAGTTTCTCGGAGATGCCGGAGGACTGGGCTCCTTCGTCATCTCCCTGAAACTGGCCGCAGTGGTGTCCCTTCTCTCGAAAACCATCTTGCAGCTTGTAACTTCACTAACTAGATCAATACGCCTCGGATCTAACTAATTTCACATATTAGGGAGTGCATCTATGACCAGTTTATCGGAGATGCCGGAGGACTGGGCTCCGTCGGCATCTCCCTGAAACTGACCGTAGTGGTGTCCCTGCTCTCTAAAACCATCTTGGAGATGCCTCAAACTGGCTGGAGGACTGGACTCACAAGGATGCATATTTATAGTACAAGCAGCTCGGCATAATGTCGACACTCACGACATAATGTCGACACTCACCCCTATTATTAGTGCTGACTCATCTTTAGTCCCGGTTGGTGTATCCAACCGGGACTAAAGGTTCATCTTTATTCTCGGTTGGTGACACCATCCGGGACAAGGTACAAGCCGCACGACATAATGTCGACACTCACCCCTATTATTAGTGTTGCCTGGCCCACTCTGCCGCAATCCCTTCAGTCGCGGTTGGTTTCTCCAACCAGGACTAAATATGAACCCTCTCTTAATATTAAAAACCGGGACAAACCGGGACTAGCTAACACTCAGGACTAAAGCCGCCCCCTTTAGTCATAATCATGCCTAGTCCTATAGTACGCAGCTTCAGGGTCTTCATCGTCGTCGTCATCATCATCGTCATCGTCACCTGCCACTCCGGGGATCCTCAGCCCATCCATGGCATATACCAGGGGCCATTCCAGCCTCGGATTCATGGCGGGTGGGAGAGGGGTCTCCTGGAAGACGATGCCGCTACCGCCGGGACAGTGTGGGGCCTGTGGCGGGTGGACTCGTGGGCACCGTAGGCGAGGATGGTCTCCCCCGGCGATGTAGCGCATCACTTTGATGATAGTACGGTTCGCCCACCACAGACGACGACCGGCTTCGTTGTGGTTCACCGGTGGCGGGCCATCACCCTCGTACCTGGCAAGCTCCCTTTCCCGCCTATTAGCGAAGAAGGCATTCCAGGTCGTAGTTGTCGGGATCCCACTGGGGATCCATCCGCTGCTCCGGCGTGAGCTCGTGGTAGAAGTGGTTTGTGATGGCCGCCTGGCGTGCGGAACCTTGAGGGACAGGAGGGACAGGAACCCCTCCAGCGCTCAGCATCCAGCCGGCGGGCGGCCGGGTAGCCCGGCGGACAAGGGTAGTTGGAGGCGCACAGCGCCTCGGTCTCCTCGAGGGTCAGAATGGCCCAGTAGGCGTTGTCCATTATTCTAAGAGAGGAAGTGTGTGGATGTGTGGATAGCCATGACACGATCACCCTAAATATAGAGGGAAAGGGCGGGAAAACTTGGCGTGAAGCTTTGGGAAATGGCGGGAATACTTTTAGTCCCGGTTAGTGACTACATCCGGGACTAAAAGCTCTAGTAGAAAGGAAAGGGCGGGAAAACTTGGCGGGAAGAGGTGGGAAATGGCGGAAAATATTTTTAGTCCCGGTTTGTGACTACATCCGGGACTAAATGTGTGCCGAACAATGATCATGTTTCGAAAAAACCTTCACAAAATGACCTATCATGTTCGAGGTTTCATGGCTTTTTTGGTCCAAATGACCGATGTTATGTGCTGAATCACGGCATAGTTTGTGATGTTGTGCCCATATTATGCATGTGTGTGGACATTGGTATGGAGAACAATGTTGCAGGAGGAAGTTTTCCCTTTTGTCGCACAGAAAAGCCCTTTTCCATTTTCCGAGCGCAAAAAACGGGTCGTTTTGTGAAGTAACCACCAAAATGCCGTCTCACAATGCTACCGTCCCATTTTCCTAAAATACTAGACCACCTTACATGGACTATCTCTCAACCGGTACATCTCAAACCTTTTCTTCCATCCCGAGTAAAAAGGACAAATGTCTGCCGAATCGGCAGGAAGTGGGTCCGGTTTGTACTACAGGTACATGATCTATCGCCCGTGATTTTTTGAAAAAATCATTTTTAGACTCGCAATATGTGGTTTCTTCAGAGATCCAATGCAAGTTCTAACGGTGCTCGTCCCCTATCTTCATGCACACCGGTTCAACCATAGTTAGAAATTCAGATAATTCAAAACGGGCATAATAAATTCAAAAAAATCTGAACAATGAAAATCCTTCGCTTGGTGTCATATTTTGTTACATAGTTGAAAGGAAAAAATACCAGACTTGGTATATTGATCATGTTTCGAAAAAACCTTCACAAAATGACCTATCATGTTCGAGGTTTCATGGCTTTCGGTCCAAATGAGCGATGTTATGTGCTGAATCATGGCATAGTTTTGATGTTGTTTGTGCCCTATTATGCATGTGTGTGTGGACATTGGTATGGAGAACAATGTTGCAGGAGGAAGTTTTCCTTTTTTTCGCACGGAAAAGCCCTTTTCCATTTTCCGAGCGCAAAAAACGGGTCGTTTTGTGAAGTAACCACCAAAATGCCGTTTCACAATGCTACCGTCCCATTTTCCTAAAATACTAGACCACCTTACATGGACTATCTCCCAACCGGTACATCTCAAACCTTTTCTCCATTCCGGGTAAAAAAGGACAAATGTCTGCCGAATCGGCAGGAAGTGGGTCCGGTTTGTACTACAGGTACATGATCTATCGCCCATGATTTTTTGAAAAAATCATTTTTAGACTCGCAATATGTGTTTTCTTCAGAGATCCAATGCAATTTCTAACGATGCTCGTCCCCTATCTTCATGCACACCGGTTCGACCATAGTTAGAAATTCAGATAATTCAAAACGGGCATAATAAATTCAAAAAAAATCCGAACAATGAAAATCCTTCGCTTGGTGTCATATTTTGTTACATAGTTGAAAGGAAAAATACCAGACTTGGTATATTGATCATGTTTCGAAAAAACCTTCACAAAATGACCTATCATGTTCGAGGTTTCATGGCTTTCGGTCCAAATGACCGATGTTATGTGCTGAATCACGACATAGTTTGTGATGTTGTGCCCATATTATGCATGTGTGTGGATATTGGTATGAAGAACAATGTTGCAGGAGGTAGTTTTCCTTTTTGTCGCACGGAAAAGCCCTTTTCCATTTTCCGAGCGCAAAAAACGGGTCGTTTTGTGAAGTAACCACCAAAATGCCGTTTCACAATGCTACTGTCCCATTTTCCTAAAATACTAGACCACCTTACATGGACTATCTCCCAACCGGTACATCTCAAACCTTTTCGTCCATCCCGGGTAAAAGGACAAATGTCTGCCGAATCGACAGGAAGTGGGTCCGGTTTGTACTACAGGTACATGATCTATCGCCCGTGATTTTTTGAAAAAATCATTTTAGACTCGCAATATGTGGTTTCTTTAGAGATCCAATGCAAGTTCTAACGATGCTCGTCCCCTATCTTCATGCACACCGGTTCAACCATAGTTAGAAATTCAGATAATTCAAAACGGGCATAATAAATTCAAAAAAAATCCGAACAATGAAAATCCTTCGCTTGGTGTCATATTTGTTACATAGTTGAAAGGAAAAATACCAGACTTGGTATATTGATCATGTTTCAAAAAAACCTTCACAAAATGACCTATCATGTTCGAGGTTTCATGGCTTTCGGTCCAAATGACCGATGTTATGTGCTGAATCACGGCATAGTTTGTGATGTTGTGACCATATTATGCATGTGTGGACACATTGGTATGGATAACAATGTTGCAGGAGGAAGTTTCCTTTTTGTCGCACGAAAAGCCCTTTTCCATTTTCCGAGCGCAAAAAACGGGTCGTTTTGTGAAGTAACCACCAAAATGCCGTTTCACAATTCTACCGTCCCATTTTCCTAAAATACTAGACCACCTTACATGGACTATCTCCCAACCGGTACATCTCAAACCTTTTCGTCCATCCCGGGTAAAAAGGACAAATGTCTGCCGAATCGGCAGGAAGTGGGTCCGGTTTGTACTACAGGTACATGATCTATCGCCCGTGATTTTTTGAAAAAAATCATTTTTAGACTCGCAATATGTGGTTTCTTCAGAGATCCAATGCAAGTTCTAACGATACTCGTCCCCTATTTTCATGCACACCGGTTCGACCATAGTTAGAAATTCAGATAATTCAAAACGGGCATAATAAATTCAAAAAAAAAATCCGAACAATGAAAATCCTTCGCTTGGTGTCATATTTTGTTACATAGTTGAAAGGAAAATACCAGACTTGGTATATTGATCATGTTTCGAAAAAACCTTCACAAAATGACCTATCATGTTCGAGGTTTCATGGCTTTCGGTCCAAATGACCGAAGTTATGTGCTGAATCACGGCATAGTTTGTGATGTTGTGCCCATATTATGCATGTGTGTGGACATTGGTATGGAGAACAATGTTGCAGGAGGAAGTTTTCCTTTTTGTCTTACGGAAAAGCCCTTTTCCATTTTCCGAGCGCAAAAAACGGGTCGTTTTGTGAAGTAACCACCAAAATGCCGTTTCACAATGCTACCGTCCCATTTTACTAAAATACTAGACCACCTTACATGGACTATCTCCCAACCGGTACATCTCAAACCTTTTCGTCCATCCCGGGTAAAAAGGACAAATGTCTGCCGAATCGGTAGGAATTGGGTCCGGTTTGTACTACAGGTACATGATCTATCTCCCGTGATTTTTTGAAAAAATCATTTTTAGACTCACAATATGTGGTTTCTTCAGAGATCCAATGCAAGTTCTAACGATGCTCTCCCCTATCTCTCATTTTAAAAGGTTACATAATTAATTTTTAAAAATAGAAAATGGTTTTGGATTATTTATTCAAATCCATACACTTCTTATGTTTAAAGTTTTTCTAAATTCCAAATTAATATTCAAAAATATAAGTTAATTCATTTTAAAAGGTTACATTAATTATTTTAGAAATAGAAAATGATTTTGGATTATTTATTCAAATCCATACACTTCTTATGTTTAAAGTTTTTCTAAATTCCAAATTAATATTAAAAATATATAGTTAATTCATTTTAAAAGGTTACATTAATTATTTTTTAGAAATAGAAAATGGTTTTGATTATTTATTCAAATCCATACTATGTTTTTTCTAAATTCCAAATTGATATTAAAATATATAAGTTAATTCATTTTTAATTGTAAATGGTTCATATTTTAAATGGTTACATTAATTGTTTTTTAAAACAGAAAATGGTTTTGAATTATTTATTCAAATCCAAACACTTTTATGTTTAAAGTTTTTCTAATTCCAAATTAATATTCAAAAAATATAGTTAATTAATTTTAAATGGTTACATTAATTATTTTTTAAAAAAGAAATTGGTTTTGGATTATTTATTCAAATCCATACACTTCTTATGTTTAAAGTTTTTCTAAATTCCAAATTAATATTTAAAAAATATAAGTTATTTCATTATTAATTTTAAATGGTTCGTAGTTTAAATGGTTACATTAATTATTTTTCAAAACAGAAAATGGTTTCGAATTAGTTATTCAAATCCAAACACTTTTTATGTTTAAAGTTTTTCTAAATTCCAAAGTAATTATCATTTAAAAAACATTACAAATTTAAACCCCAAAATAAAAAATAAGGCGGGAACAGAGAGAAAATAACTGAAAAATTTGAAAACAGGGGAATACGTCCCGGTTGGAGCCACCAATCGGGACGAAAGAGCCCCCTGCGCGCGCGCCCCTTCAGCTGCTGAAAATTGGACTATAGGTCCCGGTTGGTGGCTCCAACCGGACGTATGCACCTTTAGTCCCGGTTGGAGCCACGAACCGGGACTAAAGGCCCTTTAGTTATAACAGCGCGTGCCTCCTCTTCTTCTTCCCTTCCCCACTCACTTCTCTGCCTCTGCCTCTTCCCGCGCCCTCGCCGACGACGACGCCGCCAGGCTGCCCCCGCCACCGCCGCGCGCTCCCCGTAGCGGCTCCGTCGTCAACGCCTCCGCCTCCGGGCGCCACCCGCGTCTCTTCCCGCGCGCCGACGACCGCGCCGCCCGCGCGTCTCCTTCCCCCGACGACCGCCGGCCGCCCGCGTCTCTGCTTCCCGCCGACGACCGCGCCCTTCCCCACCGTCGCGCGTCAGGTACGGCGCGCCCTCCTCCCTGCCTCTCTGTCCTCCCCCCCTCTGCTGCTGGTGGTGGGCGCGGCGGCTTCGATCGGTGTGTGGTGCATGGTCGCCGGCGCCGTTTCCTCCACCGCCGCGTCGTCCTTGTCCACGGCCATGGCGGCCGCGTCCTCCTTGACAGCGGTGGCGAGGTGGCTCCGGGCCACACCTCTGTTTCCCCTTTGCTTGCGTGGCGAGGTGACTCGGCGTCCTCTGTTTCCCCTTTGCTTGCGTGGCTGCTGAGGTGGCTCCGGGCCCCACCTGTCAGCCACTATGGCTAGTTGTTACTATGGTGCAAAAGGTTTAAACATTTGATTTAATAATTTCAGAATTTTAATAAAACTTGTAAATTCAATAACTTTTAATTTGTAATACAGAAAAATACAAATAATATACCAAAATGTTCAGAAAAATGAGAACTATATATCTATGCTATAATCATGCATTGTTCAACAACTTAAATGAAAAGTTTAATTAGAACACCCTAGTAACCCTAACAGGTGATTCCGAAGTTCCTTGAGTTACGGTTTGCGCCCCTTGGAACCCCGATTAACTTGTCGAGCATGCTTTAGGTTTACATTCCAATGCACATTAACTTGTCGTATCATCATCATTGCTTGAGCATTCCATCGATTCCATGTGTTGATTGTTTCCCGTTCTTTCCGGTGATTTGGTTCTTCTCGGTAGAATACGATATCGAGATCGAGATCGAAGACCGAGATCAAGACCATAGATAGATCTAATTAAATGAAAAGTTTAATTAGAACACCCTAGTAACCCTAACAGGTGATTCCGGAGTTCCTTGAGTTAGGGTTTGCGCCCCTCGGAACCCCGATTAACTTGTCGAGCATGCTTTAGGGTTACATTCCAATGCACATTAACTTGTCGTATCATCATCATTGCTTGAGCATTGCATCGATGCCATGTGTTGATTGTTTCCCTTTATTTCCGGTGATTTGGTTCTTCTCGGTAGAATACGATATCGAGATCGAGATCGAAGACCGAGAACAAGACCATAGATAGATCGAAGACCTTTTGTAGCCTTATACTCATGTTCCCCTCTCATAGCCTTAGGGTTTAGGGTTTCTCTTCATTTTTATTATTGTGTATGTATATATTAGGGTTTCACCTTCGATCCGGAAAATATTCGTTAGCCGCTTTGACTTATTCGTAACTTTCTCCTTTAGCCGCTTTGACTTATTCGTTTTTTCCACCTATGTAGAAAATATGGACCCACACGTCAGAGACGAAGAAAAGGAAGAGTTGATCCAAGGTGTGATCCGTGGGCAAGATAATTTAGACGTATCAACGTTTCTGAACAACTCCGGTGAGGGTGATCCTCTTTTTACCGGAATAGACAACTTGTTTGAGGTTGAAGGTGTTGCCTTCCGCGAGGGAGAAGGCGATGCCTTGTGTAATCGAGAAGACGACCGCTCCGGCGAGGTGCATGTAATATAAATCAATTAATTAATTAATCATCTGCTATCTATATAGAAATAGTAACGATGATCTTTCTTCTTTTAGCCCTCCGGATCGAAGGAATCTACTGAAAAGAGCAGACGAGGCCCAACCAAAAAGTTGCAAGACCATGAGAGGTTCAGGATCGAAGATGTCGCTGAAGACGGCAAACCGACAGCTCCCGAAGTTGTCGCAACCAAATTTGTGGCACAATGCGGAGTAATCGTTAGGGACTTAATCCCGATCACCATTAGAAATTGGAATAGGCCTGCTAATGCGGATGAAGAGGGAACATGTTTATTTGTCCCTAACCACGCCAAAGATTTAATGTGGAAGAGGCTCATGGTTAATTTAAACTACCGAAGATAGAGCTGGATCCAAATGCGGAGGATCTAGTTGAGGACGCCTTACAACATGGGAGAGCCATGGAGGCTAAGGTCAGGGAGTGGGCTTTGAAGAAGATGGCCCAGTGTTTCACCAACTGGAAGAAAAGATTGCACCTTGACTATGTCGTGAAAAAGAAGACTCCCGATTTCAAGAATATTCAGTTTGAGAAGATAAAACCATTCTGGGCTGAGTTTGTGGAATACAAGAAATCAGAAAAGGCTAAGAAAATGTCTGAAACTTGAGCAGGAACTGCGTGATAAAAATATCACCCCAGAGACAGACGATTGGGTAGAACGTGCAAGGAATTGGTTTTACGGGCATGGGGGCACGTTGGACTCGGAAGGTAGGTGTATATATAACATACGACATAAAGAAGACCCCTTGCCAATCGAGAGGATCAGAAAAGCAGTAAAGGCTGTTAAAGATGGGGACTTCATTCCCGATAGAGAGAATGATGAGCTCACACTCGCCCTTGGAAATAAGGAACATGATGGACGAACACGAGGCACAATAATCTCCCAATCATGGAGGACTGGGTTTCCCGAAGAGAGGAAGAAATATCCTGATAGAAGCCGTCAGAGGAGTAAGGACAGGGCGGCAGTTGAAGCAGAAAGTCAGAAAGAGCGAATGCGTTTAATTGAAGAACGATTAAAGCAACAACAAGATGAAATTAACTCACTTAAAGAGCAAAGTACTACCGGCCCATCTCAGCAGCACACTGCATTCGATTCTACCGGCCTATTGAATAATCGAAAAAGCAGTGTGGCTTCCACCGAGGTCCCGGGTGATGACAATGGCGATGACGATGATGCACCGACGATGGCTCCTGTTGGCTACCCAGTGGATGATATCACAGAGATGACACACTGCGAGCTACATGTCAAAGTTGTGAACATATCAATGAAGGTGGCGATCGGCTATGCCTTACCAATTGGACCCACACCAACTTACGACTGTCGTCCGGTTCCAGAGGGCTACGCTGTTGTCGGCGTGGATGAAATCATGCCCACCTTTGAGGTTTTGGATCTTCACTACCCTGCTGGTGAAGGGGATGTGACTGTGCTAGGTGACGCAAAAAACGTCACCATTCTATGGCCGAAGGATTGTATCGTGCTTCGAAATCACACGCCAAGGCCATCTTCGCCGCCGCCTCACCCGTCTCTAGCGAGGTCATCTCCGCCGCGGCAGCCGTCTTCGTCGCCTCACCCAGCTCCGTCGCCTCAGCAATCTCCGGTGCAGCCATCGCCGCGGGAGCCATCGCCGGCGTCTCAGGATAAAAAGCGTAAGCGTACCGCTACTGTGCGTCGTAAGCGATCGCCGAAACGTAAACAAGAGCCTCTTCGAAAAGTACCAACGGTTCCTCCCAAGAGAGCTTATGACTGTACTGAAGAGGAGACTGCGGCGATCGTTGATGCGGAAACGACATCGTTTTTCGCTAAGCTGAGGCGGCCGAAAGAGCCAGAGTTCCCAAGCACCAAAGAAGAAAAAGCCAAAGTGTTGAAAATGCTAAAGAATCTTCATCAACCCGAGCCAAAGCTGTCATCAGACTATGAGCGTTCTATTCTCAAGTCACATGCGGCACAAAAAGCCTCGAAGAGCAGTACTGATGCAAGCGGGAAATCTGTTGCCCAGCTCAGAGAACAAGCAAAACAGACTTGCGCCCCTCTCAAGGTGATTTCTCAAACCAATGTGGGGTCGAGCAAATATGGGGCCGAAGAGCAGTATGATCCAGAGGTAGTTGCACAATACGGAGAAGCTGCCGCTGCTCAAGGTATGAGTATTGCCCAGTACTTATCCCAGTTAGAGTTCTTCCCCGTGAGTGAAGTAGCATACAAATACTAGTACGGAAAACCTCTCGTCAAACCTGAGGAGGTAAACAATCTTCCAACAAAAATGCGAAGATTGCATAACTGGTACATGCATGCCACAAGGGCCGGGGCTAACTGGATAGTGTTGAGGGTTACAAAAAAGCATCATGGGAAAGATAAGGATGACATGATATCCATTGAATTTGATGAACTATTTCAATTATTCAATCAAGACACCTTGGACAAATCGATCATCAGTGCCTATTGTCTGTAAGTACTAATTCTGTAATTAATTTAGTCTCCAGCTATATTATTTTGTTTATTGCATGTATATAATCATACTGTAATATGCAGAATGAAGATTCTCGAATGCAGCAGAGGACAAATCTATGACATTGGCTTCATTGACCCATATTGGGTTCATGAAGCTAATCTCAAAATAAGCCCCCAGGATACGGAGGATAATATAGTACACGCGTTAAGGTTTCAAGAAACCAAAAGGGAAATACTATTTCCTTACAACTTCCAGTGAGTGTTTTTGTCTTGTATACACTTTCTATTTCGCTTACTCGATGTTAAGCATATAATTGATTAGTTCTGCATTCGCAGGTACCACTATATTCTGTTAATCATTCAACTTGACAAAGGGCGTGTACTAGTCATGGACTCGAAACATAAACCCCTTGAGACGTGGAAGGACATGCAGATACTTCTCCAGCGGTAATTCTAATCATTACGACACTATATCGGCAACGTTCATGAATTTTATGATATCAAGTACTTAATAACTTATTTTATTCGTTTTCTACGCCGGGCAGCGCTTGGAAACGGTTCACCAAGAAGGCTAGGGATGTTTGGAAAGAGGAGCTTACATTTCAACCACTAAATGTAAGCACCACTAGCTATATTCGCGCATCTCTTTGTTTCTAGTTTTGATACAGTTATTATCATGCTTGATTATTATTTTGATTGAACTTTGTTCTCGTAAAGTGCCTGACGCAGGGACCAGGTAACAATCTATGTGGATACTATGTATGCGAGTTCATCCGGCAGACGTGCGATGAGAAGGGCAGAAATTTAGAGCAACTCCACGTACGTAAACAATTTCCATAGTTTTTAATTACAATTAAATTGTGTTTAGTTTCATATTCATATAGGCTGACTCCTTTTTTAAATCAGATCGAACGTCTACGGGACGGTCTTCTGCCAAAGGATCGCGTACGAGCAATTCAGGAGGAATTGGCGGGATTCTTGGATGCAGAAGTCCTAAACACACAAGGGGAATACTACTCGGCTGTGTATAGACAATAGGAATTGTAAAAATAGCAACATTCAAGAAATTGGCTGGTAGCATTGAATAGCAACTTTTGTATGTAGTGCATGAACTCGATCCGTGTATTGAATGTAATGTTGTCATGATGATCTTGTGTAATATAAGGTTCCTTCGTTGATAAGTGCAAAACACTAAATAAACAATAAAACAACCTAAATGAATTCTCTGCCGCGGCACAAAAAGTGGCGAAAATGCTGCCGCGGCAACAAAATGTGCCAAAATGAATTCTCTGCCGCGACAGAGAAATGGGCCAAATCTCTGCCGCGGCAGCAGGTTATTAGTCCCGGTTCGTGTTACGAACCGTGACTAATGCTCCACCCCCCCTCGCGCTCTTATGCCGCCACATGTGCCCCATTTGTCCCGGTTGGTGGGGCAATCGGGACTAAAGGTTAGAGCTTTAGTCCCGATTGCCCCGTCCCGGTTGGGAAACAAGGACTAATGGCCCTTACCAACCGGGACGCATGGGCCCTTTTCTACCAGTGATTCCCTTCTTACTGGCTTTGCCACTACATCATACTGATGTGACGCTTCCTTACGCTTTCTTTCAAGCATTGCTTCCAGGACAACGGAGAGTATTCCAAGATAAAGAACCAGAACTGAGGTTGACACTACTGAAAGATAAAAGAATGGTGGATAGATGGATTCGCACCATCCCAAAACCGAAATACAGACAGTCCAAAAAAAGAAGAAAATAAATACTCCACCACCAGCCTACCTACTAGCATGTATTAAGCGAATAGCTTGTATGGTAGTTGTTAAAGAAAAGATGTATGTAGTCCCGGAAGAGAAGCAATTGTAGTACGACCTGTAAGCGTCACTTTTGACTTCCTTGCCGTTTGTGAATTGAGTCAATCGAGTTATGTTTGAAAAATAAATGGAATTCTAGAGTGGACCAAATATCCATGGCAGAACCCCACACTGGTCAAAAAGAAAAGTCAATCTCTCTCAAAAATAAGCACTTCAACAAGTTAGGGCCCTTTATTATACAACTCCTATGCGTAATTGATAGCTTTTTGGTATTTTCCATATATATATACTACTAGGTACGAAATAACAGGAAAGATAGAAATAGTGACTTTGGCTTCAAATAGAGAGCAGCTTAAAGGGAACTCGCACTGGAGGACTGCTCTGAGAAAATAACTGAACACTGGCTAGGAACTGGGCTGCACTAAGCCCGGCACTTTTTGGGCTTCTTCATGAATCTAGTTTTCAGGTAAGGTCAGATCATTTTATTGAATAGATATCTGAAAGAAAGCAAAGGAATGAATAGTTTTTCCAATTACCTTCTCTCGAAAACCATAGATCTTCTGGTTACCATTGACTATCCGGCACTTTCGTCTGTAGAGCGAAGCAAGAAATTGCATGGAAGGTCTTGCCCTGCTAATATCAGCCTTGTTTGGAACGGAACAATAGATGCAATCCATTTCAGTGTATGTCACTGAGTTCACCATTGCAGTTGATATGTCAGGCAATTGAGCGTTCCCTAGAGTTTGGTTCAAAGGCTAAGGACTCCCTGCCACCTTCATAAGGGCACTAAGGCAGAGCACGGAAAATCAAATTGGGCACCCATGTTTTACCAGTCCCGGATCTCAGGGCCGTTTTGCCAACCGCCGACATGAATGAAATCGAATTTCATTGCGGGAAATTAGGATTTCACGAGGGAGGAAAAGGCAAGGCGGAGGGTGGAGAGTCGTACAATGCATTGGTGGGATGAAGGTGCAAGCTTGGCTGAGATAGGAAGTTTCTATGTGTATGTAGATTTGGTTCTAGTGCCCCCACCCTTTTCGAGATCTGTTAGGATTAGCAAGATGTTCTGGTGTAAACTATAGAGAAATGGAATGAATGAAATGTATCTAAGAAGAAAGGAAGCCATGCTCCATCCTGTTTATAAAAAGAACATCACCTCCCTTTTTGGTTAGATACCGCTCTGTTAGGTACTAATGCTTCTACCTATCACTCTTCGGGTGAGTTTGAGAGTTGTGTTTTTTTCCAACGTTAATAGCATTTCGCGAGAAAAGTCATCTACTGATGTTGTCAGCGGAGTCCCTCGTCCATCCATGTATGAATAGCGGTATCCCCCATTTTGGACAGTGATGAGGTAGTCGACGCAATTTGCATGTGTATTTACGTTCGGCTTTTCTACTTTCCTTCTAGACTATAAAAGAATGTTTGTGGAAGGGAATAGTCTACGTGGCCCGGGGTAGTCTTTCAATTCCTTTATCGGGTGGGAGAGTTTAGAACCAGTTAAGCCAATAGCTGCTGCTTTAGTCACACTAGCTACATCAGTTGATCATGGATTTAGCATACCACCTCAGAATAGTCTACGTGGCCCCTTGTTTTTACTACCATTTTGGATAGTGAATCCAGTAATGCAGATAGCCCTTTTTAAAGCGCTAGGCCGGGATTTCCCCTGACTCTCAAAAAGAGCAGGAGGTTTTGCCTCAACTCATTCCATGAATGTTGTTTCATTCCCCACGCGGCTGAATCCAACTCAGTCGTTATCCTGCCTTGGAGTTCTCTCTCATATTCCTTCCATGAATTCGATTTCTCGGATTTTGAGCTAGCTGCCCTTTTCTTGCTCCTTGCCATTAGCGCAGCCCTTTTCTTTTTCTTAGCTAGCGTAGTTTTTCACCTTAAAAAGAAGGCGCCAGCGATTTTGTAGTGACCCCTCCGGGGTCCCGGGTTGCTTTGGCGCGCCCCACCCCGTCAGTCCTGTGTTGTACTTGACTTGACTCTCCCCCGCTTGCTGCTTGCTGATCGCTGTGTTAAAAAATGACACGAAGCTGGATATGAGTAGATGTTGTTGGTCGAAAATGTCTTTCATTCACAATGAAACAGAATGGTCTCGCTCGATGCGTCATTTTATGATGTGTATTTTCATATTAAGAGTTCTTAAAAGTTCTCAACTCAAAGCCCAACCGTCAAAAGGATGCTACAATGTTCGAAATTATCAACTTAACATGCCCCCTTACTTCCTTCGTGACCTCCCACTACTTCATATACCGAAATGATTAGGAAGATCTCCTTTTTTCTAGCATTAAACCTGCTCATGATCCTTAGGCTATAGAGCATGGAGCAGACAGAGAGATGAAAGGACCACCTTCTCCTGCTTGCTTGATCGTAATCTATTCAGCTGAAGTGCTACTTAACTTCACTTAGTAGTGGAAACTCGGAGAGACAGAGAGAGTCCTCTCTCATACAAAAAATGCCAAGGCAAGGGAATCTTAAGGAACCAACCTTAGTTGCCCCTCGGTAGAGTGAGTATACTTAGCGAACTAGCAGGACGCGGAGATCGATTGATCAATATGCATATCGAGAGTTGATGGTTGACCGCCCCCCCCCCCCTTGTCCTGTCCTGGAGGCTCCCCGGCCGGGGAGGGAAAGGGGATTGCTATCGTCACCCTTTCTCCCGGTGTATGTGAAAGAGAAAAAGTGACGCACTTTTTGGATTTGCGGTCCAAAGAATGAGAGTTAGCTTCCTTAAGTCCGTTCTTCCTCAGTAGCTCAGTGGTAGAGAGGTCGGCTGTTAACTGACTGGTCGTAGGTTCGAATCCTACTTGGGTAGATTTGATTCATTCAGAATTCGAATTGATAGTTATAGATTTTCTTACTAGCGACCCTTGTCCTTCTCCTTTTTCTTTTTCTAAAGACGCAGCAGAATCGTCAAACGGGACATCAAAAGTGGGAAGTTGATTGTAGGATTTCTATTCCTCACTCTGGTATAGGTGAACTTGGTTCGTTCAATGAAAAGGGATAAGAAGGATCCACTGGGAATGAATGGGAAGACTGGGGTAGTAGCCGGAAGGAATTAGTCTCCACTAGCGTAATTCGAAGAACGAACAAATAAAGGCGTCACTGTTTAGGTAGGAGGATGGATGGATGTGGTCCAATGGCTAAAGCTCTGCCAGCTTCTTGTAGACTGGCAGTCTCCTAGAGGAACCTTCACCCCCCCGGGTTAGGCCGGGTGGGATGGTATACTTTTTTTTCGCCACAAGTAGGAACTCAGTCCTTGGTAAGACACAAGGGGGGAAGGAAGATCTTCACTCATTCATTAAGTGCCTGCGGTGAGACGCGACCCACAACAAACGAAGGGGGTGGAGGGAGACCGAAGAAGGAACAATTGTCTTGAATGCTATGCTGGGATCAGTAGCTTCCAGTGAAGACAAAATGAGTCGGGCAGGAAGAGGAAGATCAGGCAGGGAAAACGAGGTTCAAACCCGCGACTTCTGGCGTGACAGACCAGCACTCTAACCAACTAAGCTATTTCCCCCTTTCGTAACTACTGTCGATTCAACAGTCACCTATCGGTTACCTTTGTAACTATACCAAAGAAAACAACAGAATGCCCTTCGCCTTTAGTACTTTTCTTTTTCTTTTGACGACAGTAGAAAGAAATGGCTCTGCTCGCTTAGACTCGGGGATCCGCGCTCTATCAGCTATCAGTTAGTTGGCGCTAGCGCGCGACTTCAGTTGACAAAAGCGAACAAGATAGCGCTAGCGCCCGCGGAGAACTTTCGTTTGTTCGCCTGGCCTACTGACCTGCCGGTGAAAAAAAAAGAATAAGACGTAGTGAAAAAGTACCAAAATAACTGAAGCCTACATCCCACTACGTCTGGGTTCCCCCTTCCTATGAACCTTGAGTCAATAGGTAGGGTCAACTATACCAAAGTGGAAGGGCCACTATCTAAGCTATTAGTGGGCTGGTTTGAACTATTGATTTACTGAATCGAGTGAAGCTGTGTTGCGTAACATATAGGTCGCCAAGGCCTAGAAGTACAAGTGGTCGCCCTAACGGTCACTCTCAAACTCACTACTTGAGTGACGAAAGTCACTTAGCTTCTTTAATAGGGCTTGCCAAAGAACCCCTCCGGGGCCCCGGGAAGAGGAAGAAGGAGATAGAGAAAAGGTCTCCTCTTTCTGTCCGCTCTTCCCGGCATGTAGAGATTGGGCTTATAGTTTAATTGGTTGAAACGTACCGCTCATAACTGTGATATTGTAGGTTCGAGCCCTACTAAGCCCATCTGACCTGCTTAATCAATGACTCCGGTAGTCACCTGAACCACTCTGTCGGATAGCCCACAGCCTCTCTTCTGGATGCGAAAGAAGATTCTATCAACGTACAAGGTTTGCCTTCTTGTGAGAAGGAGGGTTCTTAATTGTGTTCTCAGTGCAAAGGGAGTCTTTGAGAAGGTTCAGTGAGTCTGAAGAGAGAGAAGATAAGTAGAGCAGTCCGGCGGCTGTTCGGGGGTCAGCTTTGGGATTTGCCTGATCGACCCCTACCAGTGTATTAATCTAAATAAAATGAATATTGACATTCATCAATTTACCGGATCTATCCTCTTCTACTAACTTTACAAAATGGAAGGGAAAATGTGAAGACCAAAGGTATCAACTACTAAGCATAGTCAATTGCAAATTTTTTTGTTGGTTTGCTTCTCTCCAAGTATGGGAGATTTTCCAATCTTCGGAAGACGCTCGTACTTTCTTGATCTTATGAAGAAGGGGCTTTCCTTAGCTGCGGACTTTGGGATCTTGAGAGTAGACCATGTCTTACGTTAGAGAATCCGAATCAGAGAACTATTCCTCACTTTTCAGCTGCTATTTGAATACATGTTCAGATGAAAAAGAGCTCGACTTCGAGTATGGTCTTGTTCTTAACTGCTTGAGAGAACGCATATATCCCCTTTGTCTTGCTAAACCTCCACAAGCCTTCCCATGCTCGCTAATTGCATCGTCCATCTTCATCTTAATCCATTCGTTTCCGGTGGTCAACACACAATAGAATATGTTTTGTTTTTTATCGGATTGAGACACAAATTTGGCTAGGATGTTCCGCCGATTCTTCCTCTTCTTTCTCTCATAAAACTGGAGATACTAGCTTCTCATTTTTTTAGAAAATCCTTTTCCATTTGGATTTTTGAAAACATTAACTTACCTCTAGAATTCCACTATATATAACGTTGACGTTCCGCCAAAATGTGCCAGAGCGAGTGAAAGGCAAGCCTACCCACGGTGTTAACTTGCCATCCCCAACAAATCTGCTAGCAGCCATTCGAGTTCGCTTGGAAACAAGAAGCTCTTCTTTATTTTTGTTTTTTTTTGCCAGCCAGAGCCAAGCCTATTATAAGAGTTCAACTGCCATATTCGGATGGAGTCCAAATGCTTGCATCTTGGGCTAAAGAATGACCCAATTCCTTAGCTTCCATGCATTAATCATATCCGGGGATGTGGGAATAGGGAGATGCCATCCATCTACGTGACACGATAGCTTAAGCAAAGAATAGAGAGAGCTAAGCTAGAATACAAACGCAAAATATATTCCACTAGCGCCATAGACTAGTCTAAAAAAACATTTTCTTTGTCTGTCAGCGGGAGAGAAAGCAAGCTTACGGTGCTTTGGATGTTAATGTTTTTGTAGGATACTAAGCACCTATATATATTATACATTGTTTTATACTCCTCTGTACAAGCGTATAAGAGCTATTATGCTCGATAAAAGGAAGTTTATGAATAAGTAATTCTTTTTTGAATAGCCGGCGGGAGAACTTACTTTTCCGGCTATCATATGAACAATGTCGTCCGCTTTTCTTTTTTGAGTTTCCATGGATCTCTCCGACGAAGTAGCGGAAGCATGAAATGCTATTCACGAATGAGCATTGCTATCGGATTCCTACAAAAGAGATAGGGGAAGCTCACTTTTGTCGAATGGGGCTAGAAAGCATAGAACCCCGTCTTAAATAAACCAGTGAATCCAGAATCAAAGTGAGGAGAACAGGATATGTTATGAGAAGAGTGACGTGGGAATAGATTGCATTTCAAAAAGAATCTATACACTCAATAAGCCAGAACGGGAAGATTCAACTGCAAAAAGAACTGGTACGGTGTGAGAAGAGGCCTATTCTCAATAATGAACAATATGATGCAGCTCTAGTTGCTGGAGGCAGAGGACGTGGACGCGGCAGGAATAGATCCAGGGGGAGGATGCGAATCAAAAAGGCTATGAGGATCATCAAAATGGAGGTGGAGGGAGATTGTATAACTAAGGACCGAGTAGGGGAAGACGTCAGTCTTTCAGTTGTAGATGATCATTACCGAAAAAGATGTACATTCGAATGAAAAAAGAGGGCTTGTCCGAGAGGAAATAAAGAATATTCATTTGCGGTCCGAACAAGCAACGGATTTTGGAGCGCGAAACTAAGGCGTTAGCGCATCCGTTTTCTTGCTCGGGAATGAGGGGACTCACAAAATTGTCAAAAGCCATTTTTATCTTAACTAACTAAGTATTCTAAAAAATATGTCTATGAGGTATTTTGACTTAATGGGAAGTAGGCATTTCATTCATAGGCAAGAGCAGGCCGGCCTAAAGGCATGAACTGAAGGTAGGAAAGAAGGCATTCAATTTGAAGGATGCGGTGTACCCTGTGCGGAGTACAGTATCTTTCTTTCTCCAAAAATATATGGGCGATCCTATCCTATTTTTAAAGTCATTTTAGCATTCGAAATTCTTTTCTTTCGCAAGAGCACTCAAACATAGATTGGAGATCTTCAGTTATTCGGTCGGCAGCCGCAGTCAGTAATAGCAAGTTGCAGGCTGTCCCATACTACTTTTCCTTTGAATGTTCATTCTGGAATTGAATGTCACAAACAAGACTCATACTTCAGACTTTGAACTGCTTGAATCAGGAGTTGTAATCCGCATCTTTAGAGATAGGGGCGGCAGTCACAGCATTGGCAGAAGTGAGCCGAGGTCAAGAAGAAGAAGCGGTAAGAGCAGTTAGAGAGCAAGCAGCGGCTCATGAAACCTTTACGTTTCGGTTATTCTATAACTAATTCAAGTAAGGTACTCAAGCAAGCTTTCCTCCTGAAGACAGAGTTTCGGGTGAGCTAGCAAAGAAAGTCAGCAGTTAACCGGAAATTTAGGTCAAATTAGCATTTCATAAGTTTTAGTAAGGCCAGTTATGGGAAGCAGGCCATGGAGAAAGAGAGGAATCAATCGTCCAACGCTATGTTAACAAATACGTGAAAGGTTTGATTATTCCATACACTTGAACGCGTTCCTTGTCAATAGGTTTCGGAGAGACGAGCAATGATTGCTTGACGATCTTCACTGCATGAGACTAGACTTGACTCAAGCTTCATACGAAAGCATTTACTGAACTAAAGTCGTTGAGCCAAGTCAAGCAAAAGACTTATTCGAAGAAATCTTTAAGAGAGTTTGTTGTCCCATGCCTTTCTGATGGTGAACCTCCTACTGCTTCTTCCAATTCTGAAACAGGGATTGGCCTGTTGACTTTGCCCTTCCTTTAGACAAAGATCCCCCCGCCAAAAGACCTCTGCGTGTTGTCATTCAACTCCACACAAGCCTGTCGTTGGGCTACTTGCGTCTTCGGCAGATACAAAGGAGAAGTGACGGTCGGTGAAATAGCCCTCCAACTCGTAGCTCTTCTTGCTTAACGTGAAAACTCTCCTTTCCGATGAAAACGAGAAAGAAATATGTCAACTACTAAATGTGCTGCTTTGTGAATTTGATACTAGGTAGTTCTCCTCCCGCGGCAGGCAAGTAGCCTTTGCGACTTACATCTCTTCTACAGGAGGGTATGAACCCTCGGATCTAGGCGAGGTGATGGCGGGGAACTCCAACAGGTTTTGGTTTCCTCCTCACTGATTGATGGAGCCCAAGACTTCTTGACGACTTTCGGTGTGGGGTCAGCTTGATCCGAGGTCGCCTCGTAACAGGAACAGGAAGCATAGCAAACAAGCACACAAGCAGGAATATGAATATTGGCTGTCACTATCCTCTGGTTAGCAATCAACTACGGAGCTGGCAACTCACAAGCCAGCAAGTCAACCTCTGTCAGATCTTCGGCCCAGTTTATGAACAAAACTTACTGGGGAGAGCATGCCCTGTCTCAGGCAGTATATCAGTCGTTAACGATCTTACCGGGACACATCCAATTGAAACTAGAATCCCAACCTCTTTGTAAGAAGCTCCAAATAGACTTTGTTTCAGAGCAGGGAATCTTCCTACAAACTCAAATGTGTGAAATAAATGCTATACCTACCTCTGCCTAGAAAAACTGGAGTTTCAGGCACCCTTGTGGGAGACATTGGATGTTGTCAACCGGCCTGAAAATGCTCATAAATAGCTCTTCCCCCTTTGACTTAGTTTTCGCTCTCCTCTGTTTCTAGTAAACTAAGCCTGATCCTACTTTGCGAGTCCAACAGGTCTAGTATTATTTTCTTTTTCGTCTGAGGGAACGTGGTAGCCCTGATCTAGCTAAGACTTTAGATTCCATTATATTTCATTCTGATCTCGTTATGAGGAAATAGGTGAGGCGAGGCTAAGACAAGATATGGGACTTCCCGCGCTAAGTTGTTCCAATCTCTGTACTTAAGTAACCGAACTCGAAAGTGCTGCTATGAGCTAGATTTGTGCGTACAAGGGTAAAGAAGCGAGCAAGGCTACCTTGGAGCTGGAAATCCTATGCATTCTCTTATATACTAAAAAGTACGAACTGACTTAAAGCACGAACATGAAGGAAAGGTTGAATTCGAAACATCTTGAATCGGAATCTCTCTTCTCAGAGAGCTTGAGAGTGAAATGAGTGGGCCGGCCAAAGAAGACCACTATGGAAGTGAAAGGGGAGGGCAAGAGCGGTTCGAAGGTCAATGAAATGGGTGAAGTTCCCTTGTCAAATAGGGACCGACCCATGTTCAATCACTAAAGTGTGGTTGAGTGAGATGATCCGCAACCAACAAATGATTTGTCATTGTCTCTAAATCACTGAATGAATTCGTTTTTTATTTCTATATGAGAACTAGAGAGTTCACTAGCGCATTCAAAGGAGTGGAATTTCTCGTGAACTTCTGCCGGTTGAATCAAATGTGTTTGTTCAGCTTATAGTACGCCTTCCTTCTTCTTCTTCTTCTTCTTCTTCTTCTTTCTCTTCCACTTAGCAGCTTCCGCACGAAGTCTTCCTCGGGAATGGTTGATCTTGGAATTTCATCGAGTCACGCCTGCTCCTGAAAAGGGGTCTGGAAAGGAAGAGAGCATTACGAATTGCCGATTTTTTGAGTTAGGTTTGAGTTAGAAGTTCTAGTTTTTAGTTTACTGTGACCACGGGACTAAATCAGCTGTTTCATCTTTCCTTTTCTTCGAAAAAGTTGTATTTCTTGTTTCCTAGCCTCAGGATCTTGTGTGAAAACAAACTGAGTCCCAAAAAGTCGAGCGTTGGATGGGCGATCTCAGGTCGATTAGTGCGTGCTAATATCTTCTTTTTAAGATGGTTCCTCCGCTAGTTGTTCTTTGAGGTAGGCAGAGAAGAGCTTTCCATAGTGCAAGGTCGGGATTCCTCATACCTTGATCGAACCGCATGTGCAACTCATTAAGAATGCAACTCATAAGAATCTTACTTCCAGTACGACTCTCCTTTATTGGTTTATCTTTCGTTAGTTCTAAAGCCTAAAGCCGGTAAAATAATTTCTATTATAGATTTCAATTACAGCGCATAATTGTTAGAATGATATTTCTCGCTAATACGAGCGAGTGCTTGATAAAGATAAAGTGGATCTCTTGTCTTCCCGGATGCGGGAAGTAGTTCATCATTTCTAATTTTGTTCTACTAGTCAATCAATAACCCACTTTTTTAAGAAAGAGCAGAGCGGCCTTATTCCGAGCTCAAACCCTAGAGCATAGGGATCCCGAGTCTTTTGAGAGATAGAAGCAGCACCAGCCGTAGATAGTGATCAGTCTTATCTCTCATCATGTGAGTGAAGCCGTTGAGACAAAGAAAAGAGTAAAGTTAATATGAGGCATGGGCAGCGAGTGAGGGATACGCCTACCAATTCAAGAGACCCTTGTCCTTCATGAAGCTCCTAAGGATGTGTTGATGGAGCGCCAGGAGAGGGTAGAGCGGAAGATAGAGACGCTAATCTCATAGAGTTTGGAAAGAAGGAAGACGATCCGAAGCAAGAAGAAGTTCGTGTTTTAGGCTTGGCCTCGAGTATTTAGTTATTTGGATTTCCGCCATCTGCGATAGGCCGGATGTGAAGGGAATATGCCCGAGAGGCAATAATAAAGTGGTTATTATCATATTCCTTATTTATGATAAATGTTTATTTTGCATGCTATAATTGTATTAATACGGAAACGTTAATACATGTGTGTTTAATAAACAAAAAGGAAGTTCCTAGTTATGCCTCTCTTATAAACTAGCTCGTTGATTAACAAGATGATCAAAGTTTCCTGATCATGGATAATGGATGTTGTTAATAACGAGGTCACAACATTAGTGTAATGATGTGATGAACATTCATCCGAAGTATAGCATTACGATCAAAGTCATTGAGTTTATATTGCTATAACAACTTACGAAGTGATCCAAATCCTTAGACCATGAGATCATGTCAATCACTAACACTGGAAGAGTTTCTTGATAGCATCAAACGTCACACCGTAACTGGGTGATTATAAAGATGGATTCAGAACTAATAAAGTGTTATGTTGATGTAGGGTTCGCAGCATAGAAAACAAAAATTTTCCTACGATGTGAACTATATACCAAGATCTATCTACTAGATACAAACAACGGGCGGATGTATATCCGTAGAGAACATACCCTTGAAGACCGACAAAGCTTAACGAGTTCAACTCGTGGTTGATGTAGACGATCTCTTGCCGATCTCAAGATCGAGAGGAAGTCCTAGCGCCACAAATCAGCAGCGCATCCGTGCTCGCACACACGTTCGAGGCACCGAGCAACCTCCGCCTCCTCGCTCCAGCGATGCAGCGAAAGCACAACTCTTTCTTGCCGAATAGCCACCGGGAACATGTATCTCACTAGTCCGTGACCATGGGGGATAAATTCTAGAGGGGGAGAGAGATCCTTCACGAGGAGGTGTGAGAGACAAGTGAGGAGGGGGGCTCCTTTTATAGGAGGAGGGGGGGCACCCAAGGGGGTGGCCGCCGGCCATGGGGGCTGCCCCCTCCCCTCCTTCATTCATGTGGGTGGACACTCCACTCACAAAATTCCCTTTAAAATCCCTCCACTCAAAAGTCCACTCAAATTCCCATTAAATTTCCACCAAATTTAATGCAAACTCTCATTAAATAAAACTCTTTTATTTTATTCAGAATTTTGTCAATTACTTTAATGACAAACATTCACAAATAACCCCTTGCTAGAATTCTATTTCACATGCATAACCACTTTATGTAATTTCACCCGAAAACCTGTTTCGGTATCTAGTGAAATAAATTCCTGTGCTTGTTCATTCTTTCGGCATGAAACATTTGCTCCAATTGGATGTCGGTGTCTCTTAAGTGTGTCACCCTACGGTTCGTGAATAATGCGGACATGATCGAGACCCCTCTCGGATCAATAATCAGAAGCGGGATCTGGAGACCCATACTGACTCCCACACATTCAACGATGACTTTCTTGTGATCGTCGGAACCTTTTATGCTAGTATCTTAATCCCTTTGTTTCATGATATATCACATGTCCGAGATTCGATCATCGGTATCTCCATACCTAGTTTGATCTCGTTACCGACATGCACTCTTTTCTCGTTCCTGTGATATAACATTCTAGTGATCAAATCACTTGCTTGCAAGCTAATCAATGTGATATCACCGAGAGGGCCCAGAGTATATCTATCCGTCATCGGGATGAACAAATTCCACTCTCAGTCCATGAGCCTCAACATAACACTTTATTAGTTCTGAATCCATCTTTATAATCACCCTATTACGGTGTGACGTTTGATGTTATCAAGAAACTCTTCCGGTGTTAGTGATTGACATGATCTCATGGTCTAAGGATTAGGATCACTTTGTAAGTTGTTATAGCAATATGAACTCAATGACTTTGATCGTAATGCTATACTTCGGATGAATGTTCATCACACCATTACACTAATGTTGTGATCCCGTTATTAACAACATCCAATGTCCATGATCAGGAAACCTTGATCATCTTGTTAATCAACGAGCTAGTTTATGAGAGAGGCATAACTAGGAACTTTTTGTTTGTTTATTAAACACACATGTATTAACGTTTCCATATTAATACAATTATAGCATGCAAAATAAACATCTATCATATACTTGGAATACACATAATAAACACTTTATTATTGCCTCTCAGGGCATATTCCCTTCAGTCTCCCACTTGCACTAGAGACAATAATATAGTTACATAGTGATAAATCTAACACCCATTGAGTTCTGGTGTTGATCATGTTTTGCTCTAGGGAGAGTTTTAGTCCACAGATCTGCTATATTGAGATTCGTATGTACTTTACAAATCTTTATATCTCCATCCTTGACATGCTCGCGGATGGAGTGAAACCGGCGCTTAATATGCTTGGAATGATTGTGAGACCTTGGCTCTTTGGCATTGGCAATGGCACCATTGTTGTCACAATAGATCACCATTTGGTCCAACACGTTTGCCACCACTGCTAGTTCGGATATGAACTCCTTCATCCAAACTGCTTCCTGAGCCGCTTCTGAAGCAACAACATATTCGGCCTCCGTTGTTGATCCCGCTACCACAGGTTGTTTGGAGCTCCTCCAACTAACCGCTCCGCCATTCATGAGAAATACGTATCCGGATTGAGACTTAGAGTCATCCGGATCGGTGTCAAAGCTAGCGTCGACATAACACTTAGCGACGAGCTCTTCTTCACCTCCGTATACAAGAAACATATCCTTAGTTCTTCGTAAGTACTTAAGGATATTCTTGACCGCTATCCAGTGTTTCGAACCTGGATCCGATTGGTACCTACTAGTCAAACTAATAGCATGTGCCACATCCGGTCTTGTACATAGCATGGCGTACATTATAGAGCCTATGGCTGAAGCATAGGGGACTTTGTCCATTATCTCTCTTTCTTCCGCCGAAGCCGGACTTTGAGTCTTACTCAATGTCTTGCCTTGCAACATAGGTAAGAACCCCTTCTTACTTCCGTCCATTTTAAACTTCTTTAAAATCTTATCAAGGTATGTACTTTGCGATAGCCCTATTAGGCGCCTAGATCTATCTCTATAGATCTTTATGCCTAATATGTATGACGCTTCACCTAGGTCCTTCATTGAAAATTTGCTGTTTAGATAACTTTTAACACTATTTAAAAGATCTATATCATTTTCGATCAATAATATGTCATCCACATATAATATCAGAAATGCCACATTGCTCCCACTCACTTTCTTGTAAATACAAGCTTCTCCATAAGTTTGGACAAATCGAAACTCTTTGATCACCTCATCAAAGCGGAGATTCCAACTTCGTGATGCTTGCTTCAATCCATAGATGGATCGCTGAAGCTTGCACACCTTGTTAGCATCCTTAGGATCGACAAAACCCTTTGGTTGTATCATATACAACTCTTCTTCAATATTACCATTGAGAAACGCGGTTTTGACATCCATCTGCCATATCTCATAATCGAAATATGCAGCAATTGCTAACATAATCCTAACTGACTTTAGCATCGCTACGGGAGAGAAAGTCTCATCGTAGTCAACTCCTTGAATTTGTCGAAACCCCTTTGCGACAAGTCGAGCTTTATAGACGATCACATTACCATCAGCATCAGTTTTCCTTTTGAAAATCCATTTGTTCTCCACGGCCTTTCGGTCGTGAGGTAATTCCACCAAGTTCCAAACTTGATTTTCATACATGGATTCCATCTCGGATTTCATGGCTTCTAACCATTTGTTGGAATCCGGGCTCATCATCGCTTCTTCATACGTCGCAGGGTCATCATTTCCATCAACCATGAAATTCATGACAGGATTTCCGTACAGCTCGGGAGCTGCACGCGTCCTGTTTGACCTGCGAGGTTTGGTAGTACTCTCTTTCGGAGTTTCATGATCATTATCATTAGTTCCCTCTTCAACAGGTGGAGCCAACTCCGGAACAACTTCCGGTGCTGCGCTACTCGCCATACTTTGAAGAGAAGGTTCCACAACCTCTTCGAGTTCTACCTTCCGACTACTCACACCTTTCGCGAGAAACTCTTTCTCTAGAAAGGATCCATTCTTGGCAACAAAAACCTTGCCCTCGGATCTGTGATAGAAGGAATACCCAATAGTTTCTTTAGGGTATCCTATGAAGACGCATTTTTCCGCTTTGGGTTCGAGTTTATCCGGTTGAAGTTTCTTCACATAAACATCGCATCCCCAAACTTTAAGAAATGACAGCTTAGGTTTGTTTCCAAACCACAATTCATACGGTGTCTTTTCAACGGATTTAGATGGTGCCCGATTTAAAGTGAATGCAGCAGTTTCTAGTGCATAACCCCAAAATGACAACGGCAAGTCCGTCAGAGACATCATAGATCGAACCATATCTAATAAAGTACGATTACGACGTTCCGACACACCATTTAGTTGTGGTGTTCCGGCAGGTGTGAGTTGTGAAACAATTCCACACTCTTTCATGTGAGTGCTAAACTCATAACTTAGATACTCACCTCCACGGTCGGACCATAGAAATTTGATCTTTCTATTACGATGATTTTCCACTTCATTCTAAAATTCCTTGAACTTTTCAAAGGTTTCAGACTTGTGTTTCATCAAGTAGATATAACCGTATATACTCAAATCATCCGTGAAAGTAACAAAATAACGATATCCACCTTGCGCCGACACACTCATTGGACCACATACATCAGAATGTATGATTTCCAATAAATCTGTCGCCCGTTCCATTGAACCGGAAAACGGCGTTCTAGTCATCTTGCCCATAAGGCATGGCTCACATGTATCAAATGATTCATAATCAAGTGATTCCAAAAGTCCATCCGAATGGAGCTTCTTCATGTGTTTAACGCCAATATGACCTAGACGGCAGTGCCACATATATGCGGATATATCATCATTAAGTTTAATCCTTTTAGCATCAACATTATGAATATGTGTAACATTATCATCGAGATCTAATAGAAATAAACCATTCATCATCGGTGCATGACCATAAAAGATTTCATTCATATAAATGGAACAACCATTGTTCTCAGATTTAAATGAATAACCACTTCGCATCAAACACGATCCAGATACAATGTTCATGCTCAGTGCAGGCACCAGATAACATTTATTCAAGTTTATAACTAATCCCGACGGTAAGTGGAGAGGCAGCGTTCCGACGGCGATCACATCAACGCTTGATCCATTGCCGACACGCATCTTGACCTCACCCCTTGCTAGCGGTCGCTTGTTCCTCAGCCCCTGATTCGAGTTACAAATATTAGCAACTGAACCGGTATCAAATACCCAGGTGCTACTGCGAGCACTAGTCAAGTACACATCAATAACATGTATATCATATATACCTTTGTTTGCCTTGCCGGACTTCTTGTCTGCCAGATACTTGGGGCAGTTGCGCTTCCAGTGGCCAGTCCCCTTACAATAGTAGCACTCGGAATCAGACTTAGGTCCAACTCGGGGTTTCTTTTCAGGCGCGACAACAGGCTTGCCGCCCTTACTTCCCTTCCGTTTTCCCTTCTTGTCTTTCTTGAAACCAGTGTTCCTATTGATCATCAACACTTGATGTTCCTTTTTGATCTCCACTTCTGCAGTTTTAAGCATTGACAGAAGCTCGGGGAGAGACTTCTTCATGCCTTGCATATTATAGTTCATCACGAAGCTCTTATAGCTAGGTGGCAGAGACTGCAGAACACAATGGATGCCTAAGTCAATGGGAATCGATATTCCCAAGGACACAAGCTTATCGGCGTAACCCGACATCTTGAGTACATGCTCACTAACGGAGCTGTGCTCTTCCATCATGCAGCTAAAGAACTTTTATGAAGCGTTGTAGCTCTCTACAGCAGCATGTGTGTCGAAAATCATTTTCAACTCACCCATTGTATCAAATGCATTGCCGTTTTCGAAACGCTTTCGAAGTTCCGGATCTAGCCCATACAATATGCCGCAATGAACTAAGTTGTGGTCCTCCTGACGAGTCAGATAGACATTCTTCTCCTCGTCAGGGGCATCATCTAAAGGTGGGGGGCCTAACGGCGCTTCTAGCACATATTGCTTTTGTGCAGCAGAGAGGAGAATCCTCAAATTCATGGCCCATTCGGTAAAGTTGCTACCGTTCGTTGCTAGTTTCTCTTTCTCCATGAACACATTGAAATTAAAAGCAGGTGGTGCCATCTACAAGAGAATTTGTAAAGTTTAGACTAAGTGTATGATAGATTGAGTTCAACTAATCGAATGAACTCCCACTAAAAAACGACATCCCTCGTGCCTTTTTGGTGATTACATGAACCAAATCCACTACACCAAGTCCGATCACCACGTGAGTCGGTATAGCTTCAAAGGCGAGCATCAAATGGGCATCATATCAACTATATGACTCATACTTAACCTTTCGGTCCGTGTTCCGAGGCCATGTCTGTACATGCTAGGCTCGCCAAGTTAGAACCTTAGTATTCGCGTGTGTAACTGTTTTACACCCGAAATATGGTCGTGGATCCAAGAACACCCGATCATCATGTGATGTCTTGGAGCTACGAAAACATAATCGGTGCATACTAAAGGAAGAACACATTCTTATCTTGATATTTAAATGAGGGATCATCTTATTATGCTAACAAAGCGCTAAACAAGCAATATAAGATGCTATCAAACATCATATGTTTATTAGTGAAATTATATGGTTCCCGCAGATGATCTCTATCATGTGCATCGTGGTATGATCACTATCATACCTATATGTGTAAATCCAAGGTCTATGGATTTTACACGCTATGTGTGTTGTAAGAGTATCATCTCATACTTCTACTTACAACACTACCATATCATAACACTAGCCCAGCAACAATCTAAACTAGACGCCTCTAATTTATCCATTGCAAGTTTTACGTGGCTTAGGGCTTTCGAGATAGAACCGTTCTTACCTACGAACATGAACCACAACGAGGATAATCAAATTGTTGACAACTCGCTTGCAAAATAGATATTGACTATAGTAGGAGAGACAGACACCCGCTAGCCACTTATGCAAACTAGTTGCATGTCAAGCGTGGAACATGTCTCATGTGCGAGGACATGTAAAGTTTGTCCAGGCCGCTTCATCCCACTATGCCACCAATATCCAAAATTACAACAAAGGAGCAACAACATGATCATCATCGCCCACATACACATATGTGTACTACCCGTGTAAAGTATCTACGCATAGATCCGGCTCTGATACCACTGTAGGGTTCGCAGCATAGAAAACAAAAATTTTCCTACGATGTGAACTATATACCAAGATCTATCTACTAGATACAAACAACGGGCGGATGTATATCCGTAGAGAACATACCCTTGAAGACCGACAAAGCTTAACGAGTTCAACTCGTGGTTGATGTAGACGATCTCTTGTCGATCTCAAGATCGAGAGGAAGTCCTAGCGCCGCAAATCAGCAGCGCATCCGTGCTCGCACACACGTTCGAGGCACCGAGCAACCTCCGCCTCCTCGCTCCAACGATGCAGCGGAAGCACAACTCTTTCTTGCCGAATAGCCACCGGGAACATGTACCTCTCTAGTCCGAGACCATGGGGGATAAATTCTAGAGGGGGAGAGAGATCCTTCACGAGGAGGTGTGAGAGACAAGTGAGGAGGGGGGCTCCTTTTATAGGAGGAGGGGGGCACCCAAGGGGGTGGCCGCCGGCCATGGGGGCTGCCCCCTCCCCTCCTTCATTCATGTGGGTGGACACTCCACTCACAAAATGCCCTTTAAAATCCCTCCACTCAAAAGTCCACTCAAATTCCCATTAAATTTCCACCAAATTTAATGCAAACTCTCATTAAATAAAACTCTTTTATTTTATTCAGAATTTTGTCAATTACTTTAATGACAAACATTCACAAATAACCCCTTGCTAGAATTCTATTTCACATGCATAACCACTTTATGCAATTTCACCCGAAAACCTGTTTCGGTATCTAGTGAAATAAATTCCTGCGCTTGTTCATTCTTTCGGCATGAAACATTTGCTCCAATTGGATGTCGGTGTATCTTAAGTGTGTCACCCTACGGTTCGTGAATAATGCGGACATGATCGAGACCCCTCTCGGATCAATAATCAGAAGCGGGATCTGGAGACCCATACTGACTCCCACACATTCAACGATCACTTTCTTGTGATCATCGGAACCTTTTACGCTAGTATCTTAATCCCTTTGTTTCACGATATATTACATGTCCGAGATTCGATCATCGGTATCTCCATACCTAGTTTGATCTCGTTACCGACATGCACTATTTTCTCGTTCCTGTGATATAACATTCTAGTGATCAAATCACTTGCTTGCAAGCTAATCAATGTGATATCACCGAGAGGGCCCAGAGTATATCTATCCGTCATCGGGATGAACAAATTCCACTCTCGATCCATGAGCCTCAACATAACACTTTATTAGTTCTGAATCCATCTTTATAATCACCCTGTTACGGTGTGACGTTTGATGTTATCAAGAAACTCTTCCGGTGTTAGTGATTGACATGATCTCATGGTCTAAGGATTAGGATCACTTCGTAAGTTGTTATAGCAATATAAACTCAATGACTTTGATCGTAATGCTATACTTCGGATGAATGGTCATCACACCATTACACTAATGTTGTGATCCCGTTATTAACAACATCCAATTTCCATGATCAGGAAACCTTGATCATCTTGTTAATCAACGAGCTAGTTTATGAGAGAGGCATAACTAGGAACTTTCTGTTTGTTTATTAAACACACATGTATTAACGTTTCCGTATTAATACAATTATAGCATGCAAAATAAACATCTATCATATACTTGGAATACACATAATAAACACTTTATTATTGCCTCAAAGGGCATATTCCCTTCAGTTGAGGCCCATGGATCGAGAGTGGAATTTGTTCATCCCGATGACGGATAGATATACTCTGGGCCCTCTCGGTGATATCACATTGATTAGCTTGCAAGCAAGTGATTTGATCACTAGAATGTTATATCACGGGAACAAGAAAATAGTACATGTCAGTAACGAGATCAAACTAGGTATGGAGATACCGATGATCGAATCTCGGACATGTAGTATATCGCGAAACAAAAGGATTTAGATACTAGCATAAAAGGTTCCGACGGTCACAAGAAAGTCATCGTTGAATGTGTGGGAGTCAGTATGGGTTTCTAGATCCCGCTTCTAATTATTGATCCAAGAGGGGTCTCGATCATGTCTACATTATTCACGAACCGTAGGGTGACACACTTAAGAGACACCGACATCCATTTGGAGCAGAAGTTTCATGCCGAAAAGAATAACAAGCGCAGGAATTTATTTCACTAGATACCGAAACGGGTTTTCGGGTGAAATTGCAGAAAGTGTTGCTGCATGTGAAATGAAATACTAGCAAGGGGTTATATGTGAATGTTTGTCATTAAAGTAATTTACAAAATTCTGAATAAATAAAAGGAGTTTTATGTAATGAGAGTTTGCATTAAATTTGGTGGAAATTTAATGGGAATTTGAGTGGGTTTTTGAGTGGAGGGAATTGAAAGACATTTGAGTGAGTGGAGTGTCCACCCACATGAATGTGGAAGAGGTGGGGGCAGCCCCATTGCTGGGCGCATGGCCCCTTGGGTGCCCCCTCTCGCTATAAAAGGAGTCCCCCTCCCTCTCTCTCACTCACACCTCCTCATGAAGGATCTCTCTCCCCCTCTAGAATTTATCCCCCATGGTCTCGGACTAGCGAGATACATGTTCCCGGTGGCTATTCGGCAAGAAAGAGTTGTGCTTCCGATGCATCGCTGGAGTGAGGAGGCGCAGGTTGCTCAGTGTCTCGAACGTGTGTGCGAGCACGGATGCGCTGCTGATTTGCGGCGCTAGGACTTCCTCTCGATCTTGAGATCGGCAAGAGATCGTCTACATCAACCACGAGTCGAACTCGTTAAGCTTTGTCGGTCTTCAAGGGTATGTTCTCTACGGATATACATCCGCCGTTGTTTGTATCTATTAGATAGATCTTGGTACATAGTTCACATCGTAGGAAAATTTTTGTTTTCTATGCTGCGAACCCTACAGGATGATTGTCCTACTAGTGGGATTTCGAATGGTGAGTCTTTTTAGTGGCCTTCCCTTGTTCCATAATAGTCAAATGAATGATCTATAATGCATATCCCCTACCGGCAATTCTCTAGTTTACAAATAGGCCTCTCAATCGATTCACTGACATCTGATCATTGATACCGACTAGAGCTACTGATATCTCGGGAGGGTACCGAGTCCACCACACTATGACATCTAGCTACGATATGCTTGCTATTAAGGGAAGATAAGTCATGCCAGCTCATCTTAGGAAACTAGCCATGTTATGATCGAATTGGAATGTGCAGGCATTGTGACTACCACTCCACTGCTTGCGGAAAGGAGGAAACTTGCCAGTATAGATTTCTGAAAACAGTTTCTGTCTCTTTTTCCATTATGCCAGCCTTCCCCTCTTTGAGTCTTCACTAAGTCAGCAATATCTACAATATCCAGCCATAGAGCCTTGGCGCATCTGCTTCCCCATTTGCGCTATAAAAAACAACCCAGGTTAGTAAGATATCTTCCCCCTCCCGTCAAAGCAAACTAGGCTCATTTTCCTCTTTTTTAAGTAATTTCTATCTATGCGCGTACGTAAATCTTTCTAATCGGTACGGGATGGAGACAAACTCGAAGGGCGGGGCCCTATCAACCAAGAAATTCCCTTCTTTCTCGCTGACTTGAATCAACTTACGATTGAAGTGAGGATTGACAAGATGATTCGATTCTTTTTAAAGGTGAGAATTGATGATAGACACCCTTAACGATAGATTACACGTCAGGCCTTCACCCAATTTCATAAATGAGAAATTCGTAGTCTTTGGCTGAAAGGAGCATTCCTTCCTATTAACCATACAAGGGTAACAGCTGCTTTGCTACCCTCACTACTCCACTAGACTCGACCCCTCAATTCCAATTGGATTCTTTATCCCATTTTCATGACGCATGGAGAAGTCAATACCCCCATGCATTGTTAGGAAAAAGAAACGATTATTTATATAGCAATCCGACCGGCTTTCTTCCTTAAGTTCTAAAGAAAAGAATGGGGTTACGAGGTCGAGGTAAGAAGTTATTGGATAAGTCGTACCTTCTCATAGCTCCCATTCCTTAACCGTGAAGGCTTTCGTTTTAAGAACTGCCTTCGACTACAGATTCAGATAAAGATAAACCAAATATAAATGAGGGATCGAACCTTCACTCGTTTCTGGTTTCTGCTTTCTCCCTAGGGAAATAAGAAGCCTGAGTATCATCATTATTTAAATGGGAGTTTCAAATAACATCCGATAGGCTTGAATAGTGATTTCCCAAACTCAGGCATATTCGGTCCCCATGCCTTTGTTCTATTTTTGCTTTTTTTTTGAATCAACAACTAGTACCCCGCCGATATCAGAAATCAAGTACAAATGAGCCCTTTTATTAAGGAAAATCCAAATGATAGCCTTCCGAGCCATTCTCATTTCAAAAGCAAAAGATCACTATCGCAGAGACATCCTTACACACTATGCGGTTGGTTTAAGTGCATCTCTCTCCATGGAAGACGGACAACCATAATCAATTTCTCTCTTTTTTCATCATGGATGCCACCCCATAAAGTTTTTGAATAAGATTTGACAGACGTCCCTAGGGCTTCCAAATACATTAGCCAATATGAGACGTAAACATGTCAGTCAGCCAGGTCTAAAATCCACTTTTCAGTCTTATTGCAACACATGTGTGCATGGATACTAGGCAAATCCCGTCCACAAACTCAATATATGCTCCGAAATTTGTAAGCGACAAGAAAATCCCGGTAGAAAATTTAGTATTGTTGTGCCCACATTTAGGTTCATGAATGTTTTTTCCTCAACCTAAAAACACCACTAACAAAATTGAAAAACATGTGCATGGATATTGGGGGAATCCCGTCCAAAAGTAACACTTAATTATATACTCCAAAATTTATAAGAGACATGCACTTGGTGTTACATATGGTAGCGGAAGGGAGAATGTGCTCGATTCTAGACAATTGATGGTATATGCGTTGTCCCGGTAAAGCAATAGCCAATGGGTTTGGATACATCGAGGTCACTGGCCACAGAAAACCCCCACTTTAATTAGTTGTCCAATTGTTCATCTGGGTTGCTGGCAGTATATTTGAAACTCAGATAGATTCCCAATTGTACAAGAAAAGGTTAAACCTCCAAAAAGTTTAGGATGCTCCAATAAACTGAGAATAATTTTCCAAACGGTTACGCTTAAAAAACTTTGTATACGACATGCACATAGTAAATAAAAGAAGAGAAGTCATCGCGTCTAGATAAATCGATGGTATTTGAGAGCCATGCTAGGATAGTGATGGAGTAAGGAAACTTTATTTTGTACAAAACCATTTCGACTCCGAGGACGTTTGTCACCCAAAGAAATATGAACCTAAAAATAGGATATCTAAATTTTCCATAGATTTTACTAGGAATTTATAGATCCGAGAATTTTTAGAGTACGGTAGATTAACATGGAGATCATTAACTATTTTCACTGAGAAAATTTAATGTGGTGAGTAGACCATATGCTAGACGCTTAATGCAAATTTAGCTGGAGATGTTCTTAAACTTGCAAATTTAGATAACTGGAAATTTCTAGGAAACAAGAACATTGAAAATTCTATCTATAATTAAAAAATTGTTTTCTTAGCCAACTGTAGTTTAGTTTCGTTCGTTTGGACATCTCTTGCGAGAGATTAGAGGACAAGTAATCATATAGTAGAAAAATAATATGGTAAAACATGCAAATTAAAATTTAAAGGTGAGGGAACCAATGGAAATTGGAACACTGGATACGCCCTACCTCCATGGTTTGCCTTACCACCATACGCCTACCTCTATAAGTCTTATCCACCATTGAAGATGAGGGAACCAATGGACATTGAAACCTTGGATGAATCACCCGGTCATAATAACTTATCTTTTGGAGACAAAATTCATGAAAATTTCACACTAAAAATGGACAATGGAATACTTAAAAATTCCGATGTTATAAACAAATCATGAGTGTCTGATTGCCTTTTTCTTAGATTATGTGTCACGCGCAAACTTCTTGCGTCTATTAACCTATATTTTTGTATATTAGAATCATAGTAGAGTCGAGAAAGAGATGTGTATCAGAAAGAGAAAAATATTCCATCCATCAGCCAAACCTACCATCACTGATAAATTTGCACATGGCCAATAAACTGACATTCTCCTTCATTGCATTGTTAGGACTCATAATAATACCCCCGACGGTACCGTTGTCTCTTTGACCGATTGAACTACAATTCTAGAAGTAAATGAAATTAACCATATCAAGAAAGGGATATGACGAGTTTTCAAGAAAAAGTAATAAGTGACATATATTTTTCATTATACGGTACTTAGAGACACCGAATAATTCATTATCTTACCCTAACTAAAATTAAATAAGATCGGGTTATATTATGTTTATCATAATATTTATGTGGCCGTATAGAACTTTATTATTTCTGATCGCACATAGTATCATGGATATAAATGCTGGAATTATGCCCTAGAGGCAATAATAAAGATGTTATTATTATAATTCTTGTTCATGATAATATTTATATTCCATGCTAAAATTGTATTAAGCGGGAACTTTAATACTTGTGTGGTTTGTGAACAACACCGTGTCCCTAGTACGCCTCTATGGACTAGCTCATTGATTAATGATGGTTAAGGTTTCCTAACCATGGACATGAGTTGTCGATTAATAATGAGATCATATCATTGGGAGAATGATATGATGGACAGACCCAAACTAAGCAGAGCAATTAGATCGTGTCATCGTGTTCATCTTTGCGAAGCTTTTCTTATGTCAAATATTGTATTCCTTAGACCATGAGATAATACAACTACCTGATATCGGAAGAAAGCTTTGAGGTCATCAAACGTCATCCTATGAGAGGGTGATCATAAAGGTGTCTCTCAGGTGATCAGAAAGTACCTGTTGGGTTGTATGTATCGAGATGAAATTTATCCCTCCCAAGTCGGAGAGATATACTTCGGGCCCACTCGGTAATCGATATCAACACCGCTTGCAAGCATGTGGTTAAGGAGTTAATCACAAAGTGATATCGGATTACGGAACGAGTAAAGTACTTGCTGTGAACGAGATTGAACTAGGTATGACGGTACCGACGATCAAATCTCCGGCAAGTAAAATATCGCGAGACGAAGGGAATATATATATGGGATTGATTGAATCCTGGCATCGTGGTTCATCCGATATGATCATCGATGAATGTGTGGGAGTCAATATGGGTTTCCAAACCCCGCTGTTGATTATTGATAGAAGATCATGTCTGCATGTTCTCGAACCCGAAGGGTCACACACTTAACGTGTCTCGACGCTAGGATAGATTGGATAATTGGTTTATGAGTTTTTGTTCAGAGTCTCGGATGGGATCCGGGACATCACGAGAGGTTCCGGAATGGTCCGGAGAATAAGATTCATATAAGGCAATGCAGTTTTTGGAGTTCGGAATTGTTTCGGGTTAATCGGTATTGTACCGGAAGCTTCTAGAACCTTCCGGAGGGGGACCAACGTGGCCCCACCTGCCAGGAGGGGGCATGGGCCTATGAGGGAGTGCCCTGGCCGCATTGGGCCAGGGGAACAAGGCCCCATAGGGCCCAGCTGTTGGAGATGTGCCCTAGAGGCAAAAATAAATATAGTTATTATTATATCTTTGTGTTTATGATAAATGTTTACATTCATGCTATAATAGTATTAACAAGGAAACATTAATACTTGTGTGATTTGTAGACTAAAATAAGAGTCCCTAGTAAAGCCTCTATATATTACTAGCTTGTTGGTTAATATATGATTGTGGTTTCCCTATCATGAACATTGAGATGTTATTAACAACAAGATCATATCGTTAGGAGAATGATATGGTGGACATACTCCTATAGATAAGCGTAGCATAAAGATCAAGTCATTTTAATAGTTCAATTGCTATATGCTTTCTAATACATAGTAATCTAATTCCTTCGACCATGAGATCATGCATATCACCTTTACTGGATGGATGCTTTGATGACATCAAACACCACACCGTAACTGGGTGGCTATAAAGGTGGCATTGAGTGTTCGGAAAGTATTGGTTGAGACATATGGATCAAGAGTGGGATTTGTTCATCCATATGACGGATACATATACTCTGGGCCCTCTCGGTGAAATGTCATCCAGTTAGCTTGCAAGCATGTGACTGGCTCACAAGGGATCACATATCACGGGAACGAGAAAATAGTACTTATCAGTAACGAGGTTGAACTAGGTATGCAGAGATACCGACGATCATAACCTTGGATAAGTAAACTATCGTGAGACAAAGGGAAATTGATATCGTATGTGAGTGGTTCATTCGATCGCAAAGTAATCGTAGAAATATGTGGGAGACATATGAATTTCTAGATTCCTCTATTGGTTATTGATCGGAGAAGTGTCTCGATCATGTCCACATAATTTACGAACCGTAGGGAAACACACTTAAGGATTCGACGTTGTTTGAGTAGTTATGGAATGATGAGAAAGATACCGAATGTTGTTCGGAGTCTCGAATGGGATTCGGGATATCACGAGGAGATCCGGAATGGTCCGGAGAATAAGATTCATATAAGGAAAGTCCTGTTTCGGAGTTGGAGAATGGTTCCGGTGTTTTCATCGAGAATGTTCTAGAAGGTTCCGGAATGTCCGGCACTCCGGAGGGGAAGGGTACATGAATGTGTTATATCAAGTTGATATGATTGCATCATGTACTCGGTGTCATCGCTGAACAAAATAGAGGGTTTATTCAAATCTTAGTTTGAAAAGTCAAACGCCAAGTTTGAAAGTCAAACGGCTATTTTTCGGAAGTGGGGAAGGAGGAGGAAACCGAGTGTCCCTCCTCCACCGCCAGCCCACCTCCAAGCCGAGTTGGGGAGGGACTCCCCTCCCCTTGGTCGGCCGGCCCCTCCACCTATATAAGGAGGGGCAGGGCTCCCCTCCTAGACACACAAGATCCCCGCCTCCAAACCCTAAGCCGCCGGCGCCGCCACCTGCTGCCGCCGCCGCCTAGCAACCCTAGCCGCCGGCCTAGCCCCCTCCTTGGAGTGTCTAAACCCTAGATCGTCGAGGGCTCTCTCATACTCCACCACACTCGCTCCGGCTTAAGGCGAAGCCCTGCGAGATCTCCCCTCTACTTCCGATACCACGCCGCTGTGCTGTCGGAATCGCGAGGAGAGTGCTACAACCTCCGCTGCCTGCTGGAACAAGGGAGAGGAAGGTCTTCGTCGAGTACCGAACGTGTGACCGACTGCGGGAGCGCTGCCGGAACGCAGCGCCGGAAGGATCGTCTACGCGATCTTGAGATCGGGAAGAGTACGACTACATCACCCACGAGAATCCGCTCTTGTTAAACACTTTGGAATCTTCGAGGGTGAGTTATTCCGTCGACTCATTGCTACAATCTATTAGATAGATCTTGGCTTGTTTGTTTGTATGCGATAGAAAATTTTTGTTTTCCATGCTACGAATCCCTACAGTGGTATCAGAGCCGTGTCTATATGTAGATCTGTTGCACGAGTAGAACACAATGGTCATTGTGGGCGTTGATGCTTTTATTGTCGATTGCTTCTTGTGTACTTTGCATCTTGCGGGATGTTGGGATGAAGCGGCCCGGGCTAACCTTACATGACATCGTTCATGAGACTTGCTCCACGCTTGACATGCAACTTATATTGCATAAGTGGCTTTGCGGGTGCCTGTTTCTCCTAGCATAGTTAAGATCGAATTTACAACGGGTGATTAACAATACTAGTATCAATGTTGCGGTTCATCTTTGTAAGTTAGAACGACACTTATGGAAATCCCCAACCCACGTAAAACATGCAAAGAAAGTAGAGGCGTCTAACTTTGTTTTGCAGGGGTGTGATGTGATATGGCCATGATTGTGATTATATTTGATGTATGCAATGTTCCTTATTGTAAGTTGGCAACCGGCAGGAGCCATATGGTTGTCTTTAATTTATGTTAAGACCCACGTGTATATACAAAGTAGTTGTAATAGTTGAAGCCGGTGGACGACAACCATGAAGAAGCATCATTGACCTTGATGCAATGCCGGTGATGATGGAGATCATGTTCGTGCTAGAAGATGGAGATCGGAAGCACAAAGAAGAAAGGTCATATCATATCACATATTATGAATTGCATGTGATGTTAATCATTTATGCATCTTGTATTGCTTAGTAGACGACGGTAGCATTATAAGATGATCCCTCATGCACATGAATTTCAAGTCATAAAGTGTTCACCCTTAGTTAGCACCGTTGCTAAAGCTTGTTGTTTCGAAGCACCACGTGATGATCGGGTGTGTTAGATTCCGCAAGTGTATACAACATGAGCAAGCCAGATTTTCTCATGCGGAAACTAAGGTTTTATCTTGACGAGCCTAGCATGTACAGACATGGTCTCGGAACACGGATCACCGAAAGGTAAAACATGAATCATATAGTAGATATGATGAACATGTCGATTGTTCGCCATTGAAACTATATCAGCTCTCGTGATGATCGGTGTTGATGTGGTGGATTTGGTTCATGTGATCACTAAAACAATGTGAGGGATATTGTTTTGAGTGGGAGTTCACCTAGATTAATTTTATTATTAATTTGAACTCAATTTGTCATAAACTTAGTCTAAACTATTGCAAATATGTTGTAGATCAATGGCAGCCCCTACCATCAATTTTAATGCGTTCCTAGAGAAAGAAAAGTTGAAAAACAATGGAAGCAACTTCGCGGATTGGTTTCGCAATTTGAGGATTGTCCTCACAGCTGGTAATTTGACCTATGTGCTGGATGCACCGCTGGGTGACCCACCTGCAGCTGATGCTGCCGATGAAGTAAAGAACGTTTACCTCACTCGGAAGACTCAGTACTCCACAGTTCAGTGTGCTATCTTGTATGGTTAGAATCGGAGCTTCAGAAAAGGTTTGAGAATTCAGACCCATATGATATTGTCGAGGATCTCAAATTGATCTTTGAGACTCATGCGGCAATTGAAAGCTATGAGGCTTCTGAAAAGTTCTTTAACTGCAAGATGGAAGAGGGCAGCTCCGTCAGTGAGCATGTGCTTAAGATGTCTGGGCACGCAAACAAACTTCAAAGCTTGGGTATAGTGATTCCTAATGCTTTGGGGATTTACCGCGTCCTCCAATCACTACCACCAAGTTACAAGAACTTTGTGATGAACTACAACATGCAGAACATGAACAAGACGTTGCCAGAACTCTTTGCTAAGTTGAAATCTGCAGAAGTGGAGATCAAGAAAGAGCACCAAGTGTGTTGGTCAATAAGACCACCAAATTCAAGAAAGGCAAGTCTAGGCAGAAGGGACACTTCAAGAAGGGTGGTAAGAAAGTTACCACGCCAACGAAGAAGACCAAGGCTGGACCTAAGCCTGATATTGAGTGCTTTTACTGCAAGGGAGAAGGTCACTGGAAGCGGAATTTCCCAAAGTACTTGGCGGATTTGAAGAACGGCAACATCAAGAAGAAAGGTATATCCGATATACATGTTATTGATGTGTATCTCACTAGTACACGTAGTAGTGCCTGGGTATTTTATACTGGTTCGGTTGCTCATATTTGTAACTCGAAACAGGTGCTGCAGAATAAACGGAAGCTAGCAAAGAACGAGGTGACGATCCGTGTGGGAAACGGATCAAAGGTTGATGTGATCGCGGTCGGCACGCTACCCCTTCATCTACCATCGGGATTAGTTTTATACTTAAATAATTGTTATTTGGTGCCTACGTTAAGCATGAACATTATATCGGGATCTTGTTTATTGCGAGACGGTTACTTGTTTAAGTCCGAGAATAATGGTTGTTCGATTTATATGAGTAATATGTTTTATGCACATGCACCTTTGATAGATGGTCTATTCTTGTTGAATCTCGATAGTGGAAATACACATATTAATAACATTGAGGCTAAACGTTTGAAATCGAGCGATAACTCGACCTATATGTGGCACTGTCGTCTTGGTCACATTGGAGTGAAGCGTATGAAGAAACTCCATTCCGATGGACTTCTTGAATCACTTGATTTCGAATCACTTGAAAGATGCGAAACATGTCTGATGGGTAAAATGACTAAGACTCCATTTTCTGGTATGATGGAGCGAGCTACAGACTTATTGGAAATCATACATACCGATGTATGTGGTCCAATGAGTGTAGCATCGCGCGGTGGTTATCGTTATGTTCTTACCTTCACAGATGACTTGAGTAGATATGGGTATATCTATTTCATGAAATATAAGTCCGAAACTTTCGAGAGTTTAAGGAATTTCAAAGTGAGGTAGAGAATCAACGTAACAAGAAGATTAAATTTCTACATTCTGATCGTGTAGGTGAATATCTAAGTTACGAGTTTGGCGAGCATTTGAAGAAATGCGGAATACTTTCACAATTGACACCGCCGGGAACACCACAGCGTAATGGTGTGTCCGAACGTCGTAATCGAACTCTCTTAGATATGGTTCGTTCTATGATGTCACTTACAGATTTAACGCTATCATTTTGGGGTTATGCATTAGAAACAGCCACATTCACTTTAAATAGGGCACCATCTAAATCCGTTGAAATGACACCGTATGAATTATGGTTTGGGAAGAAACCTAGATTGTCGTTCCTTAAAGTTTGGGGTTGCTAAGCCTATGTAAAGAAGTTACAACCGGACAAGCTTGAACCCAAAGCGGAAAAATGCGTCTTCATAGGATACCCAAAGGAAACTATTGGGTATACCTTCTATCATAGATCCGAAGGCAAAATCTTCGTTGCTAAGAATGGATCCTTTCTAGAGAAGGAATTTCTCTCTAAAGAAGTGACTGGAAGGAAAGTAGAACTCGACGAGGTTGTCGAACCTTCTCTCAAAATTGCGAGTAGCGCAGCACCGGAAGAAGTTCCTATGGTGCCTGCACCAATTAGAGAGGAAGCTAATGATGATGATCATGAAACTTCGGTTGAAGTTGCTACAGAGCCTCGCAGGTCAACGAGAACTCGTACCACTCCAGATTGGTATGATCCCGTTATGAGTGTCATGTTGGTGGACAACACCGATGACCTGAGACATATGAGGAAGCGATGATGAGCCCAGATTCCAATAAATGGCAAGAAGCCATGAAATCCGAGATTGGATCCATGTACGAAAACCAAGTATGGACTTTGGTGGACTTACCGGATGGCCGGAAGGCTGTCGAGAACAAATGGATTTTCAAGAAGAAAACAGATGCTGATGGTAATGTTACTGTCTATAAAGCTCGACTTGTCGCAAAGGGGTTTCGACAAATTCAAGGAGTTGACTACGATGAGACTTTCTCACCAGTAGCGAAGCTAAAGTCTGTGAGGATTATGTTAGCAATCGCTGCATATTATGATTATGAGATATGGCAGATGGATGTCAAAAAATCATTTCTCAATGGATACATTGATGAAGAGTTGTATATGATGCAACCCAAAGGTTTTGTCGATCCTAAAGATGCTAACAAGGTATGCAAACTTCAACGGTCCATCTATGGATTGAAGCAAGCATCCCGAAGTTGGAATCAACGTTTTGATAAGGTGATCAAAAGTTTTGGTTTTATACAAACTTATGGAGAAGCTTGTATTTACAAGAAAGTGAGTGGGAGCTCTGTAGCATTCTTAATACTATATGTAGATGACATATTGTTGATTGGAAATAATGTAGACCTTCTTAATAGTGTCAAGGAATATTTGAATAATAGTTTTTCAATGAAGGATCTTGGCGAAGCAGCTTACATATTGGGCATAAAGATTTATAGAGATAGATCGAGACGCCAAATATCATTGTCACAAAGTTCTAAAGAGGTTTGGAATGGAAGATAGCAAGAAAGGGTTCTTGCCCATGTTGCCCAATACGACCTTGAGTAAAACTCAAAGTCCGACATCGGCAGAAGATAGAGAAAGGATGAGTAAGACTCCCTATGCCTCAGCCATAGGATCTCTAATGTATGCCATGCTATGTACTAGACCCGACATTGCATATGCTGTTAGTTTAACTAGCAGATATAAAATTGATCCAGGAGTGGATCATTGGACAGCGGTTAAAAACACCGTTAAGTACTTGAGAAGAACTAAGGATATGGTTCTTTCTTATGGAGGTGATGAACAACTCGTTGTTAATGGTTACACGAATGCTAGTTGGAACACCGATCCGGATGATTCTAAATCACAATCTGGATACGTATTTATTTTGAATGGTGCAGCAGTTAGCTGGAGGAGTGCAAAGCAAAGCGTTGTGGCGAGATCATCAACTGAATCGGAATACATGGCTGCTTTGGAGGCTTCACAAGAAGCGATATGGATGAAAGAGTTAGTTACAGAGCTGGGTGTGGTTCCTAGTGCGCTGGACCCAATTTCTATCTACTGTGATAACATGGGCGCCATAGCCAATGCGCAAGAACCAAGGTCACACAAGAAGCTGAAGCACATCAAGATACGTTTTCACGCTATTCGTGAACATATCCAAGATGGGGATATAAAGATTTGCAAAGTACACACAGATCTGAATGTGGCGGATCCGTTGACTAAACCTCTCCCGAGGGCAAAACATGACCAGCACCAAACTGCCATGGGTGTTCCGTATATTACCATGTAATCTAGATTAGATGACTCTAGTGCAAGTGGGAGACTGTTGGAGATATGCCCTAGAGGCAATAATAAATATAGTTATTATTATATCTTTGTGTTTATGATAAATGTTTACATTCATGCTATAATAGTATTAACAATGAAACATTAATACTTGTGTGATTTGTAGACTAAAATAAGAGTCCCTAGTAAAGCCTCTATATATTACTAGCTTGTTGGTTAATATATGATTGTGGTTTCCCTATCATGAACATTGAGATGTTATTAACAACAAGATCATATCGTTAGGAGAATGATATGGTGGACATACTCATATAGATAAGCGTAGGATAAAGATCAAGTCATTTTAATAGTTCAATTGCTATATGCTTTTTGATACATAGTAATCTAATTCCTTCGACCATGAGATCATGCATATCACCTTTACTGGATGGATGTTTGATGACATCAAACACCACACCGTAACTGGGTGGCTATAAAGGTGGCATTGAGTGTTCGGAAAGTATTGGTTGAGACACATGGATCAAGAGTGGGATTTGTCCATCCATATGACGGATAGATATACTCTGGGCCCTCTCGGTGAAATGTCATCCAATTAGCTTGCAAGCATTTGACTGGCTCACAAGGGATCACATATCACAGGAACAAGAAAAGAGTACTTATCAGTAACGAGGTTGAACTAGGTATGCAGAGATACCGACGATCATAACCTCGGATAAGTAAACTATCGTGAGAGAAAGGGAAATTGATATCGTATGTGAGTGGTTCATTCGATCGCAAAGTAATCATAGAAATATGTGGGAGCCATATGAATTTCCAGATTCCTCTATTGGTTATTGATCGGAGAAGTGTCTCGATCATGTCCGCATAATTCACGAACCGTAGGGAGACACATTTAAGGATTCGACGTTGTTTGAGTAGTTATGGAATGATGAGAAAGAGACCGAATGTTGTTCGGAGTCTCGAATGGGATTCGGGATATCACGAGGAGATCCGGAATGGTCCGGAGAATAAGATTCATATAAGGAAAGTCCTGTTTCGGAGTTGGAGAATGGTTCCGGTGTTTTCATCGGGAATGTTCTAGAAGGTTCCGAAATGTCCGGCACTCCGGAGGGGAAGGGTACATGAATGTGTTATATCAAGTTGATATGATTGCATCATGTACTCGGTGTCATCGCTGAACAAAATAGAGGGTTTATTCAAATCCTAGTTTGAAAAGTCAAACGCCAAGTTTGAAAGTCAAACGGCTATTTTTGGGAAGTGGGGAAGGAGGAGGAAACCGAGTTGGGGAGGAGTCCCTCCTCCACCGCCGGCCCACCTCCAAGCCGAGTTGGGGAGGGACTCCCCTCCCCTTGGACGGCCGGCCCCTCCACCTATATAAGGAGGGGCAGGGCTCCCCTCCTAGACACACAAGATCCCCGCCTCCAAACCCTAAGCCGCCGGCGCCGCCACCTGCTGCCGCCGCCGCCTAGCAACCCTAGCCGTCGGCCTAGCCCCCTCCTCGGCGTGTCTAAACCCTAGATCGTCGAGGGCTCTCTCATACTCCACCACACTCGCTTCGGCTTAAGGCGAAGCCCTGCGAGATCTCCCCTCTACTTCTGGTACCACGCCGTTGTGCTGCCGGAATCGCGAGGAGAGAGCTACAACCTCTGCTGCCTGCTGGAACAAGGGAGAGGAAGGTCTTCGTCGAGTACCGAACGTGTGACCGACTGCGGGAGCGCTGCCGGAACGCAACGCCGGAAGGATCGTCTACGCGATCTTGAGATCGGGAAGAGTACGACTACATCACCCACGAGAATCCGCTCTCGTTAAACACTTTGGAATCTTCGAGGGTGAGTTATTCCATCGACTCGTTGCTACAATCTAGTAGATAGATCTTGGCTTGTTTGTTTGTATGCGATAGAAAAATTTTGTTTTCCATGCTACGAATCCCTACACCAGCCGGCCAAACAAGGGGAAACCCTAATTGGAGCTTCTAGAAGGAGGGGGGGAAACTTGCCCCCCACTCTTCCCTCCTTGGCCGTCGACCTAGGCTTGGGGGAGGGATTAGGGTTGCCGCCCACCCCTCTATATAAAGAGGGCTGGGGGCGCACCACCCCCCCACACCTTCCCCTCAAGCCTAGCCGCCCTGCTGCCCCTCCTCTCTCTCCCCCTCCCGACTGCGTGTAAGCGAAGCCCTGCTGCAGAAATTCTCCACCACTTGCACCGCGCCGTCGCGTTGTAGATCCAATCCGTCTCTCCACCATACTTGCTGGACCGAGGAAGGAGGAGACGTCGAGGTGCTGCACGTGTGCATCTCTCGGAGGCATCGCCACTTGCGGTGTTAGATCGGAGCGGATCACGAGGAGGAGAAGAGAGTACGACTACATCACCCACGTTCCGACAAATGTTCCGCTGTGCGAATCTTCAAGGGTATGAAGATCTCATCTAATCTCTCTCGTTGTTTGCATCCCCTAGATTAGATCTTGGCTTTCCCGTTCGCATCCGTAGAATTTTTTTGATTTACTATGCTGCGAAACCCTTCAGTGGTATCAGAGCTAGATCTATGCGTAGATGTGTTTCACGAGTAGAACGCAACATGGTTGTTGCGGGCGTTGATGTTTTCTGTTGCAAGCCTCTTGTTTGTGTTCTTATGATGCGGTATAGTGAGATTGAAGCGGTCCAGGCCAACCTTACGCGATGTTGTTCGCGAGACCGGCTCCGCACTTGACGTGTGGCTTGTTCCACACATGCGGCTGGTGGATGTCAGTTTCTCTCACTATATTTGTCATGGGATTTACACCGGAGTTTGGCAACCATAATATCACCGTTGTGGCTTTCGGTAGGTAAGAATCGTTCTTAGCTTGCTACTCCCATAAGCCACGTAAAACATGCAACAACAAAGTAGAGGCGTCTAACTTGTTTTTGCAGGGAGTGTTTTCTGTGATATGGTATGGCCCAAGATGTGATGTGTATATTGTATGCGATGATCATGTTTTGTAATGTTTCACGACTTGCATGTCGATGAGTACACAACCGGCAGGAGCCATATGGTTGTCTTTATAATTGTGTATGACCTGTGTGTCAACTTCTTATACGCCATGTAATAGTTTCACTTTATCGCTAAGTAGTTAGCAATAGTTGTAGTTTCTATTCGTGGTGGAGGCAATCATGGTGGAGTGATGGAGATCATGCCGGCACGCACAAGATGGAGATCATTGCGCGAAGATTGGCTATACCATGTCACATAAAGTTATATGCATGTGATGTTTATCCTTTTATGTATCCTATTATGCTTAGATCGCGACGGTAGCATTATAAGATGATTCCTCACTTAAAGATCAAGATAAAACTATGTTCTCCCCATGTATGCACCGTTGCGAAAGTTCGTCGTGTCCAAGCATCACGTGATGATCGGGTGCTATAGACTCTACGTTCACATACAACGGGTGCAAGCCAGTTTTGCACACGCGGAAATACTTGGGTTTAACTTGACGAGCCTAGCATGTACAGACATGGCCTCGGAACACATGAACCGAAAGGTTAAGCATGAGTCATATGAATGATATGATCGACACTTCGTTGTCCACCATTGAAACCACATCTCTTCTCGTGAAGATCGGATTAAGTGTGGTGAATTTGGATCATGTTCACTAAACAACTTGAGGGATGTTGAATTTAGTGGGAATTCATCTAGTAATTTGATTAAAAGTTGAACTAGTTATCATGAACATAGTCTAATTTGTACTTGCAAATATTGTAGATCAAATGGCTAAGTCCAACTTCAACTTCAACGTTTTTACTGAGAAGGAAAAGCTTAGAAACAATGGGTCTAACTTCACCAATTGGTTCCGCAATCTGAGAATCATTCGCTCTGGCGGTCAAAAGGACTATGTCCTTGAGAATGCGTTAGGTGACGCCCCTGCTGTAGATGCGCCGGCTGATGAGAAAGCTGTCTATCAGTCGCGCAAAGATGATTATGGTGTGATTAAGAGCACCATGTTGTTTGCTATGGAATCGGACCTTCAAAATCGTTTTGAAGACTATCCCGGGCCCTTTGAGATTCTCGAGGAGCAGAAAACCATGTTTCAGACTCAGGCCCGTTCTGAGAGATATGAGATCTCTGAGAAATTCTTTAACTGCAAGATGGAGGAAGGGAGTTCCGTTAGTGAGCACGCCATTAAGATGTCGGGCTACACTCAACGCCTTGAGCAACTAGACTGCAAGATTCTAGAGGAGCTCAAGATTGACAGGGTTCTGCAATCACTCCCACCCAGCTACAAAAGTTTTGTAGTGACTCACAATCAGATTGGTTCCACTGATACGATCACCGAGCTCTTTGCAAAGCTAAAGGCTGCGGAGGTGGACATCAAAAAGTATAATCATGTGTTGATGGTCAACAAGCCCCCCACCTTCAAGAAAGGTAAGGGTGCAAAGAAGCCCTTCAAGAAAGGCGGCGGCAAGCGTGTTGCCCCTGCTGAGAAGAAGCTCAAGTCTGGTACTAAGCCGGACAAGTCTAGTCCTAAGCCGGACACTGAGTGCTTTTATTGCAAGGACAAGGGTCACTGGAAGCGCAACTGTCCGAAGTACTTAGCAGACAAGAAGGCTGGCACCATCAAAGGTATATTTGAAATACATGTTATTGATGTTTTCCTTACTAGCCCTTGTTGTAGTGCCTGGGTATTTGATACTGGTTCAGTTGCTAATATTTGTAACTCGAAACAGGAGCTACGGAATAGACGGCGGCTTGCGAGGGATGAGGTGACGATGCGCGTTGGCAACGGATCAAGAGTTGATGTGATGGCCGTCGGCACGCTCTCCTTAGTTTTACCTTCGGGATTAGTTTTAAACCTCAATAAATGTTATTATGTGCCTGCGTTGAGCATGAACATTATTCCTAGATCTTGTTTATTGTAAGACGGTTCTTCATTTAAATCGGAGAATCATGGTTGTTCTATTTATATGAGTAACATATTTTATGGTCATGCACCTGTTGTGAATGGTTTATTTCTTCTAAATCTCGAAAGGGATGAAACACACATCCATAACATTGAGGCTAAGAGATGCAAAGTAGATAGTGATAATACTACTTATTTGTGGCACTGTCGTCTAGGTCATATTGGTGTAAACCGCATGAAGAAACTCCATTCTGATGGACTTTTGGATTCTCTTGATTTTGAATCATTTGACACATGCGAACCATGCCTCATGGGCAAGATGATCAAAACCCCGTTCTCCGGTATGATGGAGCGAGCAACAGACTTGTTGGAAATCATACATACCGATGTATGCGGACCGATGAGTGTTTCGACGCATGGTGGATATCGCTATTTTCTCACTTTTTACCGATGACTTAAGTAGATATGGGTATATCTATTTAATGAAACATAAATCTGAAACATTTGAAAAGTTCAAGGAATTTCAGAATGAAGTGGAGAACCATCGTAACAGAAAGATTAAGTTTCTACGATCCGATCGTGGAGGTGAATATTTGAGTTATGATTTTCTCACGCATCTTAAAGCAAGCAGAATCGTTTCGCAACTCACGCCACCCGGAACACCACAGTGCAATGGTGTGTCTGAACGCCGGAATCGACCCTATTAGATATGGTCCGATCGATGATGTCTCTTACTGATTTGCTACTATCATTTTGGGGTTATGCATTAGAAACCGCTGCATTCACTTTAAATAGGGCACCATCTAAATCCGTTGAGACGACACCATATGAACTGTGGTTTGGTGCTAAACCTAAGTTGTCGTTCCTTAAAGTTTGGGGATGCGAAGCTTACATCAAGAAGTTGATGCCGGACAAGCTCGAACCCAAAGCGGAGAAATGCGTCTTCATAGGATACCCTAAGGAAACTATTGGGTATACCTTCTATCACAGAACCGAAGGCAAAGTGTTTGTCGCAAAGAACGGTTCCTTTCTTGAGAAGGAGTTTCTCTCGAAAGAAGTGAGTGGGAGGAAAGTAGAGCTAGACGAGGTTGTTGAACCTTCTCTTGAATTGGAGAGTAGTGCAGCACCTGAAATTGTTCCAGTGCCGCCTGCACCAACAATATCGGAAGCCAATGACAAGGATCATGAAGCTTCCGACGATGCTGCTACTGAACGTCGCAGGTCGACAAGGTCGCGTGCCCCTCCTGAGTGGTACGGTAACCCTGTCTTGACTGTCTTGTTAGAGACAGTGAACCTACGAACTATGAGGAAGCGATGATGAGCCCAGACTCTGACAAATGGCTAGAAGCCATGAAATCCGAATTGGGATCCATGAGTGAAAACCAAGTATGGACTTTGGTGGACCCTCCTAGCGACCGAAAGGCCGTTGAGTGCAAATGGATCTTCAAGAAGAAAATGGACGTGGATGGTAATGTTACCGTCTATAAAGCACGGCTTGTCGCGAAAGTTTTTCGACAAGTTTAAGGTGTTGACTACGATGAGACTTTCTCTCCCGTAGCAATGTTTAAGTCCATTCGGATTTTATTAGCAATTGCTGCGTTTCATGATTATGAAATATGGCAGATGGATGTCAAGACTGTATTCCTCAATGGAAACATTGATGAAGAGTTGTATATGATGCAACCCGAAGGTTTTGTCGATCCTAAGGATGCTGATAAAGTATGCAAACTTCAGCGTTCCATTTATGGACTGAAGCAAGCATCTCGGAGTTGGAACCTTCGTTTTGATCAAGTGATCAAGAGCTTTGGATTTGTTCCAAATTGCTACGAAGCTTGTATCTACAAGAAAGTGAGTGGGAGCTCGGTGACATTTCTGGTACTATATGTGGATGACATATTGATTATTGGAAATGACATTAACATGCTTAACGATGTGAAGAGTTATTTGAACAAGTGTTTTTCAATGAAAGACCTAGGTGAAGGTGCTTATATATTGGGCATCAAAATCTATAGAGATAGACAAAGACGCCTGATAGCTTTAAGCCAGAGTACATACCTACACAAAGTTCTGAAAAGGTTCAGAATGGATAAGGCAAAGAAAGGTTCAGTGCCTATGTTGTCAGGTAAGATATTGAGCAAGGCTCAGTGTCCATCTACGGTAAATGATAGAGAAACTATGAACAAAGTCCCTTATGCCTCGGCCATAGGTTCTATCATGTATGTCATGCTGTGTACTAGACCGGATGTGTCCAATGCTCTTAGTTTGACGAGCAGATATCAAAGTGATCCAGGAGTGGAACACTGGACAGCCGTGAAGAACATCCTAAAGTACCTAAATAGGACTAAAGAAATGTTCTTAGTCTATGGGGGTGATGAACAGCTCGTCGTAAAAGGTTACGTCGACGCTAGTTTCGACACCGACAAGGATGATTCTAAATCTCAGACAGGATACGTTTATATTTTGAATGGAGGAGCTGTGAGCTGGAGAAGCTGCAAGCAAAGCGTGATCGCGGGATCTACAGTAGAAGCGGAATACATGGCTGCTGCAAAAGCGTCAAGTGAAGGAGTTTGGATCAGGAACTTCATCACTGAGCTTGGCGTGGTTCCAAGTGCATTGGACCCACTAGAGATATTGTGTGAAAACACTGGCGCCATAGCACTCGCTAAGGAACCAAGATATCATCCAAAGACCAAGCATATCAACCGCAAGTTTCATATAATCCGAGATTATATAGCAGATGGAGATCTGAAGATTAGCAAAGTACATACAGATCTGAATGTCGCAGATCCATTGACTAAACCTCTTCCACGTGTAAAACATGATCAGCACCTTAGTGCCATGGGTGTGAGATTGTTGCCAAATGTAAACTAGATTATTGACTCTAGTGCAAGTGGGAGATTGTTGGAATTATGCCCTAGAGGCAATAATAAAGATGTTATTATTATAATTTTTGTTCATGATAATGTTTATATTCCATGCTAGAATTGTATTAAGCGGGAACTTTAATACTTGTGTGGTTTGTGAACAACACCGTGTCCCTAGTACGCCTCTATGGACTAGCTCATTGATTAATGATGGTTAAGGTTTCCTAACCATGGACATGAGTTGTCGATTAATAATGAGATCATATCATTGGGAGAATGATACGATGGACAGACCCAAACTAAGCGGAGCAATTAGATCGTGTCATCGTGTTCATCTTTGCGAAGCTTTTCTTATGTCAAATATTGTATTCCTTAGACCATGAGATAATACAACTCCCTGGTATCGAAAGAAAGCTTTGAGGTCATCAAACGTCATCCTATGAGAGGGTGATCATAAAGGTGTCTCTCAGGTGATCGGAAAGTACCTATTGGGTTGTATGTATCGAGATGGGATTTGTCCCTCCCAAGTCGGAGAGATATACTTCGGGCCTAATCGGTAATCGATATCAACACCGCTTGCAAGCATGTGGTTAAGGAGTTAATCACAAAGTGATATCGGATTACGGAACGAGTAAAGTACTTGCCGTGAACGAGATTGAACTAGGTATGACGGTACCGACGATCAAATCTCGGCCAAGTAAAATATCGCGAGACGAAGGGAATATATATATGGGATTGATTGAATCCTGGCATCGTGGTTCATCCGATATGATCATCGATGAATGTGTGGGAGTCAATATGGGTTTCCAGACCCCGCTGTTGATTATTGATAGAAGATCATGTCTGCATGTTCTCGAACCCGAAGGGTCACACACTTAACGTGTCTCGACGCTAGGATAGATTGGATAATTGGTTTATGAGTTTTTGTTCGGAGTCTCGGATGGGATCCGGGACATCACGAGAGGTTCCGGAATGGTCCGGAGAATAAGATTCATATAAGGCAATGCAGTTTTTGGAGTTCGGAATTGTTTCGGGTTAATCGGTATTGTACCGGAAGCTTCTAGAACCTTCCGGAGGGGGACCAACGTGGCCCCACCTGCTGGGAGGGGGAATGGGCCTTTGAGGGAGTGCCCTGGCCGCATTGGGCCAGGGGCACAAGGCCCCATAGGGCCCAGTCGGCCAAACAAGGGGAAACCCTAATTGGAGCTTCTAGAAGGAGGGGGGAAAACTTGCCCCCCACTCTTCCTTCCTTGGTCGCCGGCCTAGGCTTGGAGGAGGGGCTAGGGTTGCCGCCCACCCCTCTATATTATGAGGGTTGGGGGCGCACCACCCCCCCCCCCACACACACACCTTCCCCTCAAGCCTAGCCGCCCTGCTGCCCCTCCTCCCTCTCTCCCTCCCGACTGCGTGTAGGCGAAGCCCTGCTGCAGAAACTCTCCACCACTTGCACTGCGCCGTCGTGTTGTAGATCCAATCCGTCTCTTCACCATACTTGCTGGACCGAGGAAGGAGGAGACGTCGAGGTGCTGCACTTGTGCATCTCTCGGAGGCATCGCCACTTGCGGTGTTAGATTGGAGCGGATCGCGAGGAGGAGAAGCGAGTACGACTACATCACCCACGGTCTGACGAACGTTCCGCTGTGCGAATCTTCAAGGGTATGAAGATCTCATCTAATCTCTCTCGTTGTTTGCATCTCCTAGATTAGATCTTGGCTTTCCCGTTCGCATCCATAGAAATTTTTTGATTTACTATGCTGCGAAACCCTTCAATAAAACTATATTTACTTCACAGTCACTTTCAAACACATTAAAAGCACAGTTGCCCTCACACTTCTAAAAGGATAAAAATGGTGTTTTCAACATCGTGTATTAATTATTTCCCATAAAAATTAATTAATATGCTTGTATCATGGCTATAATATGTCTAGCATAACATTTACATGGTTGCATGAAATTGCAATGTCTCATATCGCATAATCTAAGCAAGTATAAAATTATATACCTTTATTTCACAATTACTTTCAATACATTAAAGAGCTGCCCTCGCATTTGCGAGGGCCACCTTGCTAGTTATAAGCATTTTACTACTAGTGGTAGTCATTCACTTTGGAATTTTCGTTTATTGATTGATGCGCTTTAACCTCCTATTCATTTTTCATTAGCGGGGGATTGGGTTTTAGCGTGCAACTGTATATTACACGGAATTGTGGATGTGTTCCCGCGCGACGTGAGTGTATTACTGTAACACCGCGGTTCTGAAAAGACCGAGGCTTCTATGTCACATGCCAATCCCTGGATCGGTTCATTGGCCCACAATAGAATAAGATGAATAACATAGCAAAATATCCGTGTATTATGAATAACGAAGATCCAGAGTACCATTATTACAATAAAATCTTAGCCCAAGGCTAGCTCAAATTATTCAGGTAGCAACATAAATAAAGTAAATCCTCCATTCTTCAAATTGCCCACAGGTGAACAAGTGCCGAGTGGAGTACCGTGGCCTATATCGATTACTCAGAATCGGAATAACCTGCAACATGAAACGTAGCAGCCCCGAAGGGTCAATACATGGAATGTATGGCAAGTAGAGCTAGTAAAGGAGACAGTAGTACTAACATCTACATGCATATTTGGCAAGTGGAGCTGTGTATGGCTTGCATTTGCAAACACCTTTGTCCTACTTTCGTAAACAGTTTTTGATTTTCTTTGAAAATATCCCAATTGAGTTAACCCAACAATATTAAAACAATTATGAAATTGGAATGAGCGAGAAACATGTCATGGAATCAATATCAAGCAACTCAGATGTCCATAACCGGGGACACGGCTAATCGATTAGATTACACACCCTGCAGGGGTTAGTACACTTTACCCATGTGACTTGGCCAGCCCAGCTCGTACCATCACTCTCATTTTGGGTGATGATAGGGAGAAGTCCAAAAAGAGACTGTTCGGGAAGTAGCTCCCCAATCCCGACGCGCACCGGTCCAACCTATCAAAATTCTACATCTCTGGATACGCGGGTTCGAGTCACCACAACCTACTAAGTCCAATCAACCGCCCATTTCATTATTGGCACATGGTTGTACACGTAAGCTACCAAATAAAGAAGCCAATCAATTTCTCTCGATACCTGAGTGCCTTTCCGCAATGAAACCACCAAAAATTATCAATACCATCACACCCAGGAGATTCATTGATTAGGTTGTTTTAGTTTTCACAAACCAATACTTTTAGAAACAAGTCTCAGTAATGTAACCCAGCCCTCGTTCAACGTAGCATGGCTAAGCACATCTACCAACGGTGGTTCTTCTACAAGGAAGGCCCTACCACATAATAGGACATAGCATAGCGATAGTATCATCCTACACATGCGTCTACAAAATACACGACAATGCATAGAAAATAGTAGGACAATATCATGAACAAAATAGCATCTACTTGCCTTGGTTGTAGCGGTCGGAAGAACAATCCACACACGAGCAAGCGTTGCACTCGTCACAATCTACACGATATAATTGCATTCATAAACAAACAATCCACAATCATACGCAACAAGGATGATGTATGAATGCATGCATGACAAGTGGATTGGTGCTACAGCTGCACCACATAATAGAAATCAGTAGAGGTACTGATTGCATGCATGGAAAATAGTTTTAGCGCAAGGGAAACTAATATGCCAAATATAATACTCGAAACTAGAACTAGAACCCAATTAATTCACTACCGGTAGTATACTGTTTGTAAAATCTTGGGAAAATTCTACAGTATGGGCATTGCTATTTAGAAACAGTACCAATTGGAATTACTCAAAAAGGAATTATAAAACTCCCTGAATAATTAAAACACTGCAGAACGCCACTAGATAGTTTCTGCAGAAGTTTTTACCGTAATCCTATCCTTTTAATTCATGATGAGATTCCCCTCGTTCTACTAAATCCAGGGACATATTATACGCAATTTTTGGAGTTACAGATCTTTTTCTTCGAATTAATTACTCCAAAAAGGCCATTAATTCCATTAATTAAATTGTACTAAATCTTGCTGCAAAAGTGTGAAACAACGATACAGCAAGATTCCACACGACTCACTGAATCTACACATATTTTATTTGCAATTTTTGGCCCAGCAGATTAATTTTTACGCAATTTACAAGTTTCTACGGAAATATCCAATTTCTAAAACGATTTAAATCAAGAGGGAATATTCCGGGAATATTCCCTGCTGACTCAGCGCTGACTCAGCGCGGGTTGACTGGCCGTTGACTAGTCAACCGCGCGGTCTCCGGTCGATCTGGGCCGCAGATCTTAGATCCGACGGCCGAGAAAAGGCGGCGGCGGCGGCTTACCGGCGGCAGTGCTCCGGCGGCTCAGAACGGCGGCGGTTCAGCGGGTCCTGCACGGAGAGGGGCGGTCAGCGCGTGGAACGGTGGCGGTCAACGCGGCGGCGGCGGCGCAGGCTGCGGGCGGCGGCGCGGGACGGCGCGGCGCGGCGCCTGGCGGCGGCGGTGCTGCGCGCGCGGGCGCGGGGCGGCGGCGGCGCAGGCGGCTGCTGCGCGCGGCGGCGGGGTGCGAACGGCGGCGTGCGGGCGCGTGGGGGAGAGGACGCGCGGGTGGGGTCTGCTTATGTGGGCCCCACGCGGGGTCCTAGTCGGATACGGGGCGGCGGCGGACTATCCGCCGCGCGGGCGGCGCGGTGCTGGCCGGCTGGGCCGGCGCGGCCCAGCAGGCTGGCGCCCTTTTTTTTATCCCCTTTCTTTTTTTTTTGCAATTGGTAAAACCTCCGTAACTTTTCCGTACGAGCTCCGAATCGGGCGATTTTTGTTCCTAAATTTTTGTAAAATCGAAGGGAACAACCTAGGGTCAAGGGTTGAGTGAAACCTCTAGGCTACAAGGGTGGACAACACAAGTCCTACTAAAATTTCCCGCAGGAGCCTCGTGGTAAAATAGAGTAGGGTTTAGAAAATAGTGTTTTGCCGAATCTTTTCAATCGATGGTTTTGCATGGATGAGTATGATGCAATGGTATGAATGATATGCAGAACCAAATCTAAAATTTGGGATGTGACAATTACGGATGAGAATCTATAGACGATAGAGGACATGCGGAGGGGGGCTGTGTCGTCGCAGCTCTTTTTCAATGGAAAAGCCAAAGCTAGGGGGTGCAGGGACAGAGTTGGTGAACAACACCCCCCCCCTCCCGAACCCGCACGAAACGAGAGGAATCGTTTTGAGAGTCTTCTTCTTCCCCCGCGCTCTCTCTCGTCTCTTCTCTGGCGGCAGCGCCGCTAGGGAAGAGATTGAGAGAGATGCTCAGCTTCCTCTCTGTAGATGTAGGAGTAGTTTTCTTGGCGGTATGCCGGGTTGGAGTAGGGCGCCGGGTTTTTTGGCATAGATCTGGCACATCCGGAGGGTGGACGGCAGCGGCGTGGTGCTCCGATGGTTGGAGCAGGCGACGAGTTTGTCCACAACCTGGATCTCCGCAATAAGGGCTCTGGTGTGCGGCTCCTCTTTGATCTATCACCTCTTCCTCCTCGGTTTCTCTCGATCTGGCCGGCCGTGGTGGCGGGGTACGGAGATGGGAGGAGGTTGTGATGTGGATTGCAGAGAGGAGCGCGGGTGCTCTGGGTCGACGCGTTGGCGCGGCATTTACCAGTTGCCGTCGGTGGAAATCGTTGGGCGTCCGTGGTGGAGGGCGGCGATTTTCCGCGAGACGGTGAGCGTCCTTCAAAATAAGCGCCATCATCTCCTTTCTTGCGGGCTCTCGGTTCTGCATCCCCACTTGGCCGGCCTCGGTGGCGGAGGAGTGGTGGTTGTTGGAGCGATAGTTGCGGTGGGTAGGATATGCGGTTGGGGATTTCTGCTGCTGGATGAGGATCTTCATCACGCAAAGGTTGTTGCTTGCCGATGCGATTTCTGGCTGAGAAGGCAACCAATATTGATGCCGATGTGGGCATCCTTTCAACCTCCCAGGCGGAGGCCTTTCTCAGGAGCTTCGACGGCAAGGTGCGCCCTCTCTCTCTCCCAAGTGGTGTGTCCCCGGCGAGAGGGATGGTGGCCGTCGGTGATCTCCTGCTCGAGAAAGTGGAGAAGAGGACGAAGGGACGGATTGCTTTTTCATCTTTTCCCCAAGGTCCTCTTTCTGTAATTTTAGTTTATGATCTTGGTCCCATAACTCCCTAACTGGTACATTACCTTATGATCTTGGTCATATGTCGCAAAGTATGGACCGAATAGATATTTCTAGCAACCTATTGTCTGGTAGCCTCCCAAATTCATTTGGAGGCATTGCGATCGCATTAACTTACCTAAACCTTTCACACAACACATTCAAGGATTTAGTCCCGGACTCTTTCAGCCGCTTAACCAACTTGGTAACATTGGACCTATCATCGAACAATCTATCTGGAACAACAAACTACCTCGCCAACTTCACTTACCTTTCTTATTTGAACCTCTCCTTTAATAAGCTAGAAGGAAAAATACCAAGTGGAGGTGTTTTCTCAAACATCACCTTGCAATCTTTGGACGGGAATGTTGGGCTATGTGGTTCTCCTCATCTAGGACTATTGCCATGCATAAAGAAGTCTGAACCGACTAAAGGTCGACATGTCCTCAAGTATATACTCCCAGTTGTCATCATTGGAGCTGGTGCATTTGTAGCTTGCTTGTACCTAGTGATCAATAAGAAAAATAAGAAGAAAACATATGTTACAGCATCTGCTGATCTGATCAGCCATAGGTTAGTATCATACCACGAGATTGTTCGTGCCACTAGAAATTTTAGTGAGGATAATCTACTTGGAGCTGGAAGTTACGGAAAAGTTTTCACGGGCCAGCTAGATGATGGTTTGGTGGTTGCCATAAAGGTGCTCAATATGCAAGTTGAGCAGGCTGTGAGGAGCTTTGACGCTGAATGTCAAGTGTTGCGGATGGCCCGACATCGCAACCTGATACAGATATTGAATACATGTTCCAACATGGATTTCAGGGCATTGTTGCTTCAGTACATGCCCAATGGTAGCTTAGAGGAACGCTTGCACACTGAAAGCATGGAACCACTAGGATTCATCAAGAGATTGGACATTATGATTGGCGTGTCAGAGGCAATGGATTATCTTCACCATCATCACTGTCAAGTTGTCATACATTGCGACCTTAAACCTAGCAATGTGATGTTCGATGAGGACATGACGGTGCATGTTGCCGACTTTGGCATTGCGAAGTTACTTCTGAGCGATGAAAACTCCATGGTTTCAGCAAGTATGCCCGGGACAATTGGGTACATGGCCCCAGGTATGCTTTTTCCATGATCGCCCTTGAGAAATTTATTTGTGAAACCATCAAATATTGCATTATTATTCGATTAGTTAACTCTTATGATTTTTTTCTTGGTCAGAGCTTGCATTCATGGGAAGGGCATCGCGAAATAGCGACGTGTTCAGTTTTGGGATCATGCTACTTGAAGTCTTCACAGGGAAGAGGCCCACAGATCCTATGTTTGTCGGGGAATCCAGCCTTAGGCAATGGATTTTGCGAGTATTTCCAGCAAATCTAATTGAAATTTTGGATGAGAACCTACATCAGGGTGAACAGATGAGCCAAGCCTTTCATAGCCAAACAAATACTACTTCGCCCATGTCATCCTCCATTACCTACAATGGAAACTTTCTCGCGTCAACATTCGAGATTGGTCTACGGTGTTCCAGCAATTCTCTCGACCAGAGGCCGAGCATGGGCGACGTGGTCACAAGGCTGAAGAACATCAAGAAGGATTACTATGCTTTCATGGTAGCAACTCAAAGTGTGCAGAAACAACATTGATACGGTACTGTGTAGTTCCATGTATTTCTGCTTCCTCCACATCGTGGTCAGTTGCATGAATCATGCTAATCACGGAATGATGAACATGTTGTTTCTTCAGTTCTTCTAGCTAATAATAACAAAAAAAGAGGTTGTAGCAATGCAATCATGAATCAATTTTATGAAATGGCCATGAAGCCCTTTACGAGCAAGAGCAGTAGCAATGAAATGCCATTCAATCCTGTCAAAAGCATTTCCAAATCTATTTTTATCATGAAATCATTGCTATTCCAATAATTAAGATTAAGGGATTGAGTAATCTCATGGGCAATGATGATATAATAATTGGTAATACGCCTACCTTCAATGAACGCTTGCCGTGACGGGTGGATATAATCAGTAAGGTGGATATAATTACCAGCTATGCTAAAGTGATCATTAAGCTGAGAGGATCTGTATTCAGAAGTTCTGATTTCAGACACGAATCTTGCAAAGGTAGCAGATCTTGTTTGAGCTGCGAAGGTCCCTTCCTGCTCGTTGGCATTTCCATCTTACCATTTTCATGGCGCTTGTGATTCCTTCAAAGCTGGTGCCATTGCCTTTAAAGCTCGTGCAGAGCCACTTCATCGCTGTTACATCTGGAAATTTTGCAAGTTTGTGAGACTCATTATTGGCTAAATCCGAATATTTTATAAAAATCTCTTGAAACTCGCAAATATAATTTTCGATTTTTTTGAACTAACAGGAGAACTGAGTTCGGGAGCCAAAAATCTCTACTCGGTAATTTGTCTATGTGATATATTGTGCACCTTGAAGGGTGCATACAAGCATAAACTACCCGTGTCTTTGTTCAAAGTTTTGGCAACACATACACCTCTAACTAACAGCCCACCTAGAATTCTGGGTGTGCCGTTTTATGGTCTCAACTATTCGACACGCTATATAACATGAGAGTACTTCCATATTCTCTTATAAACGAAACCAGATCGGTCTCACTATAGTTGTTAGCTTGTGATTCAGTGGGGCGCTTGTTTGTGCACCGTTCTTCATATTCGAGCCACCGTTCCTTCGCAGTCTCCACTCGCTTATAGCTATAGTGTTGCCCACATCAATACTTACTCGCTTTGGGGTCTCTTATGCATCAAGGATGATTGACTACCCCTTCTTGTTTACGCAAGTCCTTATTCCCGTCCTCCCCTCTAATCCCTTCTTGTCACAGATGCCACAGTTGCTTAGCCCATCAAGCCTAGCTTGATTAGAAACCAATATGATGGGGCTAGCTCGTTGTCCTGTTTATTAGATTGGATTGGGAGGCATTAGGACCAGAAAATATGCGAAAAGGACGAAACAGTCTCATCTTGGAGAACAAAAGCGCACTTAGGATTATTACCTGGGATGTCTTCACGCTTCCGAAAGTATATCATGACCACTAGTTCCTAGACTTTACGTTAATTAGAGTAGTGCGAATCAGGGGTGATGCGCAGACAGGCTTCTGCCTGGTCGCCTTTTCACAAAGGAATGTAAGGAGAGGGATATCAGCAGTGATATGATATTTGTAAATTTGCGGAAATAATCGTTGATTCTCTCTACTCCAATTGTTGCCGTCCTTATTTTCTGTACTGGAAACGTGCTAAGGAAACCCGCCCTGAATGGAAGTCTCAAAACTTTTATGCGTGCATTGAGATAGTGCTGCCCAGTAGCCAGTGGCAGCACGTGATCTCTATATAGCATTCACCATGAAAGGTATACGGTAGTGTATAGTATACCGGGCCGGCTGACAGGCCCAAAAATGGTTCCATCCTTTTTCGGAGGATCCAGTTGCAGGTAAGTAAATGGTTCAGTTGCATTGGTTCCTCCCTGCAAATCACAGTTTGTACATGAGTAAATTTCTGACGCAAAAAGTGAAATATGGAAAATATTCACAGCCACAACACTCATCGTAACAATTTTGAAATGTATGTGCATCGGAAACCATAGTTGATAGGAGTAGATAGCTCCGCAAGGGTAAATGTATGTGCATCAGAAACTATTTTGTAGTTCACATTTCACGCCCTGCTCAGGGAGTCCTCGAATAATGATTTTGAGTACAACAGCTTCTTGAAGCATTTAAGCCATTTTGCAGGAACAAATCATGTCACCGAGTACTTTGGTTTGTTCAATTTGGTGGCAAATTGCACGTGTGCCAAGCCACAAGAGCGTCATTGGCTTTGGCCCATAGGAACCAGCCAGACTGAAATTGTAAGTCAGCTTGCAGATTTCATAGTTTTTCCTCCGGACGGGATTAACGGTACCACATGACCAGGAGATCACCAATATAGAAGAATCATTTAGTATCGATGTCTTGACTTGTTCTTGATATATACTCCATTGATTTGGTGCAGAGGCTGGGGTTGTACTTGATATTTTCTTAATATTAATATATTTCTTTTTATCGAAAAATGTATGCTAAACAAACCCAGTAGGAGCCATGCCTGCACCAACACTAGTGAAAATGTAGGTTCAATTCGAAATTGATGGTTTGCTACCAGAGTAGGATGTGAGGACACGAACAGAGTGAATGGTGACGGACTGATGGGCTACGTCTACAGCTGTTCGAGGCAGGTACGCGGCCATCAACAGAGAATGCAAGTTCGACACAGTGACTCCGTGAGTGGACTACGGACACATAAACGACTAATCATGTATGTGTGCCGATAAATCTGCAGCCAACGCAGATCGCATCGATGCCATGCATGATTATTCGTTTATGCGTCCGCAGCTCATGGAGTCACTCTGGTAACGCGATCTGCGTCATTTTTACTGGTGGAAGCATTAAAATCCAGGTGTAGATAGGCGATTGATTTTTGTATTCCCTCTTTTCTTTTGCCACATGTAATGGGCAAAAACTCACCACGAGTCGGTACGGACTCAAATATGACCTCTGTACAGTGAACCAGGACTCGGATGGCCGTGAAAAATGGAAAGAAAAACTGATTATTGAATGGCTAGTATAACCACACAGTGGTAAGTGGAAATTACGGGACAACCGTCACTACTGCAGACACACACCCCCCCCCCCCCCCCCCCCCCCCCCCTTAAATCCGGTTGGGAGGGCCCTCTAACAGCGGTTCTTCCACCGCTGTTGAGGGTTCGGTGTTAGAGGGGGGGCCCTTTAACGCTGAGGAGATGGCTGAAGTACCGGAGATGGCTGACGGGCCGGAGATAGCTGGCGCGCCGGAGATGGCTGAAGCGTCGGAAATGGCTGCCGCGCAGGAGATGGCTGCCGCGCAGGAGATAGCTGAAGCGGCTCAGACTGCTGACGCTGCGGAGACGGCGGGGGTTCCAGTGGTCTCCAATTTGGAAGCACGATGTTCCTTCTTCCAAAGAATGGTTGTTTTCACTAAAAATTTGAGTTGAGTTTCCCCTTCACCTGTAGCATGGTCAAGTTGTGCTTCCTCATATTCCTTCACAACCTCATCCACCCCGACAATAGCATAGCCATCTGGAATCGGTCGGCAGTGGTAAGTTCCACCAGCTACAGGAAGTAAGGCATAGCCGACAGCCACCTTAATGGATAAGCCCATTAATCTCACATGCAGCTCGGCGTGTTCGCTCTCCGTGATCTCATCCACGGGGTATCGAGGACCCGCCATTTTAAGCGTGGGCTGCACGTTCTCCGTGGAAGCCACGCTGCTTTTCCGCGCAGAGTCTGGGCCGCCGGCAGCTTCCAATGCAGGCTCTTCGTGCCGCTAAGATGGGCCGGTAGCTTGATGGCTCTGTTGTGCATTCACTTGTGCCTGCAGCGCCACAAGTGCATGTTCTATCTGTGTCATCCGCTTTGTACGCTCTTTTTCTTTTCTGCCGCGCCATCTGTAAGAGTCGCTCCACTCGGCAAACCCATCCTTCCACGTCATACCCCCTGTGCCTCGTGCATGTCCAGGGTGTTCTTTTTTACCGATGGCGCGTGTGAGCTGGTCATTCTCTCTGTCGGGATGGAAGGTCCTGGCGGATGTTTCCTCGTATGCCGTGATGAGTTCAGTGACGGGTTTGGCAAGGAGGGTTGGGAAGATACACAATCATGTTTCTGGGTCCAACCTTGCCCCGATTCCGTAGAACCAAGTCTTTGCACGTAGGTCCCACCCATCTGTCTGGGGTGTGATCCCTCTAGCGCGCAGGGCCTTCTAAACTTCCTCCCACTTAGGCCTCTGAGATATGTAGCCACCTGACCCCGTCCTCTGATGATATTCCTTCTTCTGGGCATTAAGCGTATTGGTTTCTGACCTCTTTTTAGCTATAGCACCTTTTTTATATGTCACAAATTCAGGCCAGTGAGGTCTTATCTTCGCACAATATGCGTCTTCGAAATCTGGAGTCTCGCCAGCTTTGACAAATTTGTTCAATTTTGTCTTCCAGTTGCGGAAAGCGTCAGCCATCTTCTTTAGAGTCCACTCTTTGACCTTTTCCTTTATAACCAGGTTGTTTTCATCCTCCTCTGGCGGAAGGGTGAAATTTACCAACAACAAATTCCAAAACGTTTTTTTGGATCTTTCATCGACAAAGGTACCGTCGCCCTTCTTTGGCTTATTCCAATTTTCAATTATGATTGGGATTTGGTCCCTAACAAGAACTCCAGCCTGACGTACAAATTTTTCTGCGGCCTTCTTGGGCTCCATCGGCCTACCATCAACACGGACTGCTTCGATCGTGAACTTTGCACGATCTTTCAACCGATGGCTCGCGCCTCGCTTGCTCTTTTTCGTAGAAGAAGATGGTTGCTGGCTGGTCGATCCAGAGGGCTAAAAGAAGAAAGAAGCGTTAATTAATACATGTAGAAGAAGATTGTTGGTGGAAGTCAGCAGAGGCTTAATCAATGCATATACCTCGCCGGACTTTGTAATCACTAAATTGCGTTCACCGGAGTCTTCATCTTCTCCATGACTACTTGAGCTGTCATCATGTCCCTCCAAGTTCAGATATTGTGAGGTGTCCTCATCAATAATGTTCTCCGTTATTTCTTCTTCTTCAAGGTTTCTACTAAGTGGATCCATAGTTTTTAAAACAATAATATTATCTAGAGTAAGAGTGTAAACATTCAAGTGGACTTGGATTCATACACAAATATACATATTATTCATACAAAAATACACAAATAAATACACAAATGAAATTAAAACCCTAAGGATGCTTGATCATTTTAAACGAGTTCCGAGGGGTCCAAACCCTAATCAGGATGAGTCAGAGCTCCCGATTTGTATACAAGTTTTAATCTATGCATGTAGTACAATTTATATTAGCCGGTGAAACTATGTTGCCCGCGAACCCGCCCCGCTTGACACCCTATCTATACTACTACTCCCTCCATAATTACATGCCATCTTAGTTTCGAGTTTCCCGATTTTGACCATCAAGTTCACCACCAACACTAAGTAAACAATATTATCGATGTTACAACATCAGAAACTTTACTCAAATATGAATACACGACTACATCTTTTATACATCACACATATTCCCCACATTGTTCACAGAGGACGACTGTCGGACGCAGAGCCGTGGACGGCTGCCACATTGACACATTGTTCACATTGTTCACATTGTGCTGCCGAAGACTGCCGGACGCAGAGGCGTGGACGGCGGCTCCGACGACGAGGGCTGGACGCGGCATATTATAAAACCATTTGCATTTTTTGGAATATTATAAAACCATTTGCATTTTTGGAATTTACTTAAACAATTTTCTTAATTAGAAAACATTTATGGAAATGTTTTTATCGCTTACAGATAGGTCCCACATGTCAGGTATTTTCTTCACTGAAATAATTACAGAAAAAAGAATTAAAGAAATAATAAAAGAAAAGAAAACGATTATTGCATCACGCTGACGTCAGCAGTGGAGCTCCTCTCAGGTCGATCTTGCTCCCGTCGATCTGCTACACGCGGGGACTTGTGGTTGGGCTGGTTGGAAAGAGGAGGTCGAGGCGGACCTAGTAGTGGCGGCGCCTCCCCTTTTTGGTTGCCGGAGAACAGAGAACAAGGAGGAACTGCGCCGGTCGGCGGCGGTTACACGATGCGGAGGCGATATAGAGCATGAGGGAGTAAGAGAAGATGTGCCTGAGCACCAGAGGCTCACCAGGAAGCCGATGGTGGGGTCGACGAGGACGGGGAAGGTCGGGGTTGCCGGCAGTGTCGATGGCGAGCGACAGACAGAGGTGGAGGTGATAGGGCCGATGATTCAGGGCACCCACGGCCGATTCCTCCCTCACTCTCCGAGGGCGGTGGCGGCCGGCGGTGGCTTCTCTCTGCTTCGATGGGCTAGTGGCGGTGGCGGCGCTTCTCTCTGCTCCGATGGCGCGCACGCGGTGGCGGTGGCGGTGGCGGTTCGATCTGGCTCTGGGGTAAGAAAGGAAGGGGAAAGCGGAATTTAATACCCCCCCCCTTTAACACCGGTTTGGGGCTGCAACCGGTGTTAAAGGAGGGATTCCGTTTCGCGCGCGCATTTATTACACCCCCCCTTTAACACCGGTTCCAGACAAGAACCGGTGTTAAAGGGGGGGTGCGCGCGCGAAACGAAATAAATGCCCCCCCCCCCCCCTTTAACACTGGTTCGTGTTTGGAACCGGTGTTAAAGGGGGGCATTTATTTCATGCATTAAAGGAATTCATATCTTTTTCATTTCAACTCAGAAAAATATGAATAATATATCATAATTTTCAGAAAAATAATATCTATCCATTCATGTAAATCATTTTATATTTACTTTACATGAAAATTTTCAAAATGATTAAAACACTTACATATAAATTTTGATTATTCAATTCAAACAAAAATAAATTGTTAAATCCTAAAACTTTGAACATAAGAAATATTAAGCATCTAAAAAGGAATCTAACCCTATTTTATTAGAGCAAATCATATTTTAATGCCGCATCTTTTGTATTAACATTTTTGAATTGATTGAATATTTAAATGTCGCATCTTTTGTATACACTTGAATCTCACCAAGCCTCGCTCAACTTGCATTATTTTTTTTGATAAAATAGCATATTGTGAACCAAAAAATGATTTTTGTAAAAAATCATGAGCATCGTATCATGTACCTGTACTTCATATCTGACTCACTTCCTGCCGATTCGGCAGGAATTTGTCTTTTTCACCAGAGGTGGACGAAAAGGTTTCAGATCCCCCTGTTGGTACATTGGGCATATAAGGTGGTCTAGTATTTTTGTAAAATGTGTTGGTGGTTTTTTGAATTAGCCATTTGGTGGTTGCTTCACAAAACCGTCCATTTTTTATGCTCGGAAAATGGAAAATGCCTTTTTGGTGCGATAAAAAGGAAAACTTCCTCTTGCAACATTGTTTGTCATGCCATGATGCACATGTATGCACAATATGGCCATATTATCACAAACTATGCCTTGATTCTAGCCATAACATTGGTCATTTGACCCGAAAGCCAAGAAACCTCGAATGAGATAGGTCATTTTGTGAAGGTTTTTTCGAGACATAATCAATATACCAAGTTTGAGATTTTTCCTTCTAACTATGTCACATAATATAACACCACGCGAAGGTTTCGCACTGTTTCGAACTTTTTTTATTTTTTTATCCTCGTTTTAAACTATCGACAAACTTTGTCGAACAACGGGCATGATGATTCTTAGCTCGGGTCCAAGCCTCGCTCAACTTGCATTGTTTTTCTGATAAAATAGCATATTGTGAACCTAAAAATGATTTTTGTAAAAAATCATGAGCATCGTATCATGTACCTGTAGTTCATATCTGACCCACTTCCTATCGATTCGGCAGGAATTTGTCTTTTTTACCAGAGGTGGACGAAAAGGTTTCAGATCCCCCTGTTGGTACATTGGGCATATAAGGTGGTCTAGTATTTTTGTAAAATGTGTTGGTGGTTTTTTGAATTAGCCATTTGGTGGTTGCTTCACAAAACCGTCCATTTTTTATGCTCGGAAAATGGAAAATGCCTTTTTGGTGCGATAAAAAGGAAAACTTCCTCTTGCAACATTGTTTGCCATGCCATGATGCACATGTATGCACAATATGGCCATATTATCACAAACTATGCCTTGATTCTAGCCATAATATTGGTCATTTGACCCGAAAGCCAAGAAACCTCGAATGAGATAGGTCATTTTGTGAAGGTTTTTTCGAGACATAATCAATATACCAAGTTTGAGATTTTTCTTTCTAACTATGTCACATAATATAACACCACGTGAAGGTTTTGCACTGTTTCGAACTTTTTTTATTTTTTTATCCCCGTTTTAAACTATCGACAAACTTTGTCGAACAACGGGCATGATGATTCTTAGCTCGGGGCCAAGCCTCGCTCAACTTGCATTGTTTTTTTGATAAAATAGCATATTGTGAATCTAAAAATGATTTTTGTAAAAAATCATGAGCATCGTATCATGTACCTTTAGTTCATATCTGACCCACTTCCTTCCGATTCAGCAGGAATTTGTCTTTTTCACCAGAGGTGGACGGAAAGGTTTCAGATCCCCCTGTTGGTACATTGGGCATATAAGGTGGTCTAGTATTTTTGTAAAATGTGTTGGTGGTTTTTTGAATTAGCCATTTGGTGGTTGCTTCACAAAACCGTCCGTTTTTTATGCTCGGAAAATGGAAAATGCCTTTTTGGTGGATAAAAAGGAAAACTTCCTCTTGCAACATTGTTTGCCATGCCATGATGCACATGTATGCACAATATGGCTATATTATCACAAACTATGCCTTGATTCTAGCCATAACATTGGTCATTTGAACCGAAAGCCAAGAAACCTCGAATGAGATAGGTCATTTTGTGAAGGTTTTTTCGAGACATAATCAATATACCAAGTTTGAGATTTTTACTTCTAACTATGTCACATAATATAACACCACGCGAAGGTTTCGCACTGTTTTGATCTTTTTTTATTTTTTATCCCCATTTTAAACTATCGACAAACTTTGTCTAACAACGGGCATGATGATTCTTAGCTCGGGGCCAAGCCTCGCTCAACTTGCATTGTTTTTTTTTGATAAAATAGCATATTGTGAACCTAAAAATGATTTTTGTAAAAAATCATGAGCATCGTATCATGTACCTGTAGTTCATATCTGACCCACTTCCTATTGATTCGGCAGGAATTTGTCTTTTTCACCAGAGGTGGACGGAAAGGTTTCAGATCCCCCTGTTGGTACATTGGGCATATAAGGTGGTCTAGTATTTTTGTAAAATGTGTTGGTGGTTTTTTGAATTAGCCATTTGGTGGTTGCTTCACAAAACCGTCCGTTTTTTATGCTCGGAAAATGGAAAATGCCTTTTTGGTGCGATAAAAAGGAAAACTTCCTCTTGCAACATTGTTTGCCATGCCATGATGCACATGCCAAGATACATAAAAGAACTGAAAATTAAGATACATGGCCAGATTAAGTAACAATCGGCCGAACTTGTTTCAGAATGTTGGAGTGATTCAGTCATGCTCCTGCCTACACTTGTAATACTCGCCACTGTAGTCGTCGTACTCGCCGCCTCCGTCATTGCTGTCGTCGTCGGGGTCGCCGTAATTGAACCTCTGGAGAGTACGCGTGGGCTGGACTTGAGGGTAGCACGTGGGCTGGACTTGAGGGTAGCGCAGACGGGGGTTAGAGTCGGCGGCAGTGTCATAGGCCATGACGCTCTGGAGAGTTCGACCGCGCCACACTACTAGAAAAATGGCTATAGGTAATCAGCACATCCGTGGCTCACATGGTTGAAGTGCCCCACGGCTAAAACAGGCGTGGCTCACCTGTGGGCAGTGCCCTACTAATAACTAGAACAACCGTGGCGCACATGACTATAGTGCGCCACAGATGTGTGTGGGCCAGGGCCCTGTTGGCCACACGCCAAACATCTGTAGCGCACTACAGTCATGTGCGCCACGGTTGTTAGGGTCATCTGTGGCGCACGTGTGCCTGGTGCGCTACGCCTAAGCGCATGCGCCCCTCTGCTCTGAAACGGCCACAAACTTCTATGGCGCACTCCGCCTAGTGCGCCACAGGGACTAGGAGCATCTGTGGCGCACTCGGCCTAGTGCGCCACAGAAGTTTGTACTCCCTGTGGCGCACTAGGGCCGTGTGCGCCACGGATGTGTCGATTCTTTTAGGACAGCACTTTATGTGCACATGTGTGCCCACACATCCACCACCCCACACTTCACTTTCCCCTTCTTCTTCCTCCTTAGATCTAGTCGGGATCTTCTCCTTCCCAGCTCAATTTCTCCACACATTCACTATTTTTAGCATGTAAAACTTGCTTTGGATGTTACATAAGTAATAGAGGAGGTCTCCGGTCTCTCATCTATCCGTCTCCGGTCGACGCGCGCACCTCTCCTTTCCATCTTTCTCGCGATCGGTCTCTCATCTCGGTAAGTTGTCCATGTAAGGATGTGTTCATGTGTATATGGATGATGCATGTGCTCATATGTATGTAGATGATCGATTCTCATGATGTGTGTATGTCTGGAGAGGATCGATGGTCATATGTGTGTGTATATGGAGAGTATCGATGATGCTCATGCATGTGTGTATGGAGAGGATAATGATATGTTCATGTGTGTATGGATCGGTCTCTCTTTCTTGTGTTTGTATGTGAACAAGTTGCCATTTGTTTTGCCAAAATGTTGATTCATTTCCATTTTGGCAAGACTTTGGCATTTCGCAAAGGTCCTAATTTTAGGATAGGTCATGCCGAAATTTTCTATCGACCATTGCATGCATGCATTCATTATGTGGTTCTAATAGACTTCAAAATTGTACCGTGTACATCGTGCAGGCAAAAATGGTCCGCATAATGAGCGAAGGCATTGTGGCTAGATTTTTGAAATGTGCAACGGCCGACATGATACGAAATAACAAGACAGATATAAGATGTCTGTGCAGAAGATGCAAACTCAACTGGGTGATCGACCCAGATTCCGGGAATCTGCAGGCGCACCTGCTCCGCCATGGTTTCATGGATGGATACACTCGTTGGATAAGCGATGGCGTAGATGATGGAGACGGTCAAATTTCCTTATGGCTACGCGGGCAAGATAAGCAGATACCTAGACGAGGCGAAGCAGAGGTTCAGTGGCATGAAGTCTCACGACTGTGCCGTGCTAATGACGCAGGTACTTCCGGTCGCACTAAGAGGGATAATGGACGAGCACGTCCGTGAAACGTTATTTGGCCTATGCAAGTTTTTCTACGTCATCTCTAGGAAGTCGATTGGCTTGAATCAGCTCGGAAGGCTACAGGAGGAGATCGTGGTGATACTATGTGAGCTTGAGGTCTACTTCCCACCCGCATTCTTCGACATTATGGTGCATCTGCTGGTCCATGTCATGGAGGACATCGTACAACTCGGGCCGATGTTCCTCCGCAGCATGATGGCGTTCGAAAGGATGAACGGACACATCAAAGGATACGTTCGCAACAGGTCCCGTCCAGATGGAAGCATAGCCAAGGGCTTTCTGGCCGAAGAGTGCATCTCTTTCTGCACGAATTATCTAGACATCGAGAACCCTGTCGGTCTTCCCGTCAACAGACACCTTGGCAAGCTCGACGGATCTGGTCACCGAGAGGGTCGTCGCATACTGCATGCAGACTTCAATTTTCGACGCGCAGACTTTGATCGAGCAAACCTTGTCGCGCTACAGCATTTAGAACTGGTCGATCCTTGGGTACAAAAGCACAAAAGGTTAATCGAGAAGAAGTACAGTGACCGGGGCATACAGAGGACGCAGGGAGAAATAATCAAAGAGCACAACTCAGATTTCACGTGTTGGTTTAGGCAGACGCTCCTTGATAATCCCCCGCGCTCGCATTCTTCTGACACGGAAAAGATCATATTCACCTTGTCGCAGGGACCGATGCAAAACCTGGTGACCTATCAGGCGTATGATATCAACGGCTACACATTCTACACGGAGGAAAAGGACAACAAGTGTGATTATCAGAACTCAGGCGTAACGTCGGAATTCTACACCGATGACAACGTGAAGGAAAGATTCTACGGAAGAATCGAGGAGATCTGGGAGCTCGACTACTGTGGAGAAAAGGTGCCGATGTTCCGTGTCAGATGGGCAAAGAGCGTCGAAAGAGAAGACCGGTATTTCACAACCATGGTTATACCCGAAGCAGCCAAATCCAAGGCCGCCGGTGCAAACGTGGCCGCGAAAAATGAATCATGGGTACTGGCTACCAAAGTGGACCAATGTTTTTTCATTACCGACCCGACAAAGCCTAGCCGTGTTGTCGTGAGGAGAGGAAAAAGAAACATCATCGGAATGGATGGAGTCGCCAACGAGCAAGACTTCGACCAGTACGGCGATCCAAAGATTGAAGATGACGACTACTACGATGCAGCAACATACATCACAAGAAGAAAAAGGACAACCCTACCCAAAAAAGGTAGCCCGTTCGAAAGAAGAAACATTAAAGTGCCGGGGCTAAATTATTCAACCGCGACAAAGAAGGGAAAAAAGATTGTAAAATGCTAGCTCAAAAAATATTGTAAAACGCGTGGTCGAAAAAGATTGTAATATTCATGGACAAATTATTATGAAATTTAGTTATACTTTGAATCAGATTTGTAACACTTTTATGACATATATTATCACTTTTGGGCATTTTTGGAATATTTAAAAGTATTTTAAAAACAAAACAAAACTTGTATGGCATATATCACCACTTTTGGCATTTTTTTGGAACATTTAAAAATATTTTTAAAATAAAAATAAAAAAGTGGGGCACCAGGATTCGAACCTGGGTGCTCATAGTTTAGAATAGAGTAGTGGGCAGAACCATTGGGATAGACAAGAGTTCTTGCTAGAAGGAGCGTTGGACTCTTGTTATAGGGTTAGATCCCAGATAGGCGTAGCGCACTAGCCCGAGTGCGCTACAGACATCCGTAGCGCACTCTAGCATAGTGCGCTACGCCTATCTGGGTTTTATCCACGTCATCGATCTCTCTCACACTCGCTCATCCCCATCTCCCTCACACTCGCTCATCCCCATCCCCAGCCCGATCGATCCCCTCCGCCGCCGCCGCCTCCAGCCGATCCGTGGAGGAGACGCCCGCGCCGCTGCCGATCCGTGGAGGAGGAGGAGGCCCGCGCCGCTCGTGGAGGAGGAAGCCCGCACCGCTCGAGGAGGAGGAGGCCCGCGTCTGCCGATCCGTGGAGGTCACCGCTGCTCGAGGAGGAGGAGGCCGCCGCCGATCGATCCCCTCCGCCGCCGCCTCGCCCGCGCGCTCGTCATCGTCCTCGTCTTAGAGGTGAGCCTTCTCCCCTCTCTCCCTCTCTCCCTCTCTCCCCTCTCCACTTCTCTCCCTATCTCCACGGGTTAGGGTTCAGAGTATATTACTGATAGCACAAATTCTAATAAGTGGATCAAGCAAGATCCCTCTCCACTTCTCTCCCTATCTTCCAACAGAATTCTAGTGGATCAAGCACATAGTACTGTATTCTGCAGCAAATAGCCAAATTACCTTCTATTTTCTTTGTAGTAGCACTCTGCTAGAAATCTCTCCCTCATCTCTGTGTTGTTCATGGTCTCCAGCAGTAGCAAGATCCTTCTGTTTACAGTAGCAAGATCCTTCTGTTTACTATGAATTGAAACTTCCCAGGCTTTCATCTAAAAAATGAACTAGGACAGTTAGGGTGAAGTAGAAGATGCATGTTTGAAACTATTTACTACTGTCACAGGATTTACATCAAGTATATTTTGTATAATTGGTTCATTGTGTTAGCTAGTCAAGTAGTAGATGGTAGTTGGTAATCATACCGACATGGTTAGTTGCAAATAGGCATGAAAACAGTAGACGTAATTACACAAGGTTTGTGTGTAGAGGATTATTAAGTGTGCTAGTCCAAGAAGGGATCTTAGGGGGCTTTGGTTCTATTTCTGCTACCTAGGGGCGTCTGTGGTGTGGATTCCCCACACCTTCAGGGTAGCAACTATAAGAGGACAATGCAAAGTGAAGTCAATGCGTGAGTTAGAGGCTGCATAGTTCAATCCACTTTCAAAGTTTCAGGCCATCTAGTTGAGTTTGCGCACTTCACACCAATGCACAAATCCACTTTCAGAGTTCCAGGCCATTCAATGGTGTGGTAACCGATTCAGTTGATATTATGGAAGTGAAATATCCTGATCCTTGATGTATCAGCATATATCATGGGTTTAGGCATGTCTATGGCCTGCTTTTCTTTATTGAATTGAAGACTGTGGAACTTGATGACAAAGGGTAGGTTCTTGTGCTTTGTTATACATCTGGGGATGTTCGTATATTTTGATTAATATTGGGCTTATATTTTTAGCTATGGTCTTGGGCAACCGCCGTGACTAGGCAAAGCTGTGTAGACTTACTTCACCTCAGTTGTACATTCATATGCACCACAGAGATGTCAAGGCTATGCTCATATGTGTTGTTTCCCCTCAATAATTCCAACTGAAGCTTCTTAAAGCCTTCCTGCACAGACTGAAGGAATTAAGATAAACAACCAAAGAACAAAAAACACTTCTGAAGTCTGAACAGTAGATGCATATTATCATAGGTTTGAGATTTTGGTTGATTGTGTTGATGCACAAAAGTTATTGTAGCACAGATTGTGGGCATCCATTGTGGTTAGAACAATGACATTGCTTCATTGGAATCATACAATAAGTGGCATGCTTATGTAAGATCATTCTCATTTTACCTTTACTTATTCACAAGATTTATTTTAATTGGGTTGTCATTGTTGCTTAAAGAGATAGCTTCTGTCATATGGCTATGCTTAAATTGATAACAAAAGTTTATATGGTTGTGGCACTGTGCTGGGACTGGATGGATGTGGTTGTGAAATGGTTTGGAAGGAAAAATAGAGTAGTGTTGGTTTTGCTACTATCTGTGCTGGGACAATAGCACCTTGAAATTGTGCTTGTGCTTGTATATGAAGCACTTTATTATGTGTGTATGCAGGTTCTTGTATGAAATGAGTCCCGATTTTTGCCGGAATGTTGATTAACTTCCGTTTTGGCAGAAATCGGGCACTCCTAGTTTAAGAAAATTAGCAAAGGTCATGCCGGATTTTTCCGTGCATTTAACCAATTATTTGTTTTTTATTAGTGCAAAGATGTGTGACAACGACGAGGCTGGATGTTCTAAGAGCATCAGCGCTGAAGGAGAACTCAGACCTCCGAATAAACAATTGACATTCTGGGAGGCGGCCCAGCGTCTAGAAGACGATGAAGAATACCATCCTTCGGAGAGCGAGGATGATGAGATGGAAGACGCGGAGGAAGAAGCCGAAGGAACGGCGGACGATGAAACCACTGATGGCGGCGAGGGCATAGGGAGTGGTAGCAACCCTCCTAAGAAGAAGAAGAAGCCGAAGGACCGGCGCCCGAACACGGTCGGCACGGTCAGGGAGGAAATTACCGAAGTGAGCCCATCAGGGGTTCCTTTGGAGCCCGCCCTTGTCGTCAAAGGGTACGGTGGGCAAGTGGCGGCGATCACCCGGACAACCATCTCGATCAACACCGAGAATCTCCGGCATAAAGATAATGGCCACTTGCGCACACTCCTCTTCGAGAAGCTGCACGCTAGATACAAGTTCCCCGCTAAGTATCAGAACACAAATTATCATGGGAACGAAGTAAACAAATCCGCCCTCACAAAGATGAGCACCGCCCTGGCCAGCTGGAGAACCCGGATAAAGAAGAAGATCTATAAAGAAGGCAAAAGTCTCGAGGAGATCCAGAAGATTGACCCGCAGATCACCGAAGATCAGTTCCGGGAGTTCAAGGAGAGGTGTGAATCCGAAAGAGCCCTGGCCAATAGTAATCGGGGAAAGGTGCTGCAGGCGATGAATATAGTTCATCACCATCTCGGATCTGGTGGATACAGAACCACGGAGGCCAAATGGAATAAGGAGGACGAAGAGTATAGATCCAAGGGGATAGAAAACCCCTTTGCTAAATTCGAACCCGGGCAGGTTCGAAACTTCATCAGGGCCCGTTACCATGTGGACCCAAAAACCAAACAACTCACCGCGGATCCTGCGGTGAAGGAATTCGAGGAAATTGTGGTAAGTATAATCTAATTACCGCGGATCAACACGATTGCAATCTAATCGATGATCTAAATGATTCACTGTTACTTCTTTTGCAGGAGGAGGAAATTGTTGCTAGTCATGGATCCCAGGGTTCCTCATCCCAGGGGTCGACGGCGGCCACCCGGTGGGATAACCCTTTTAACAGGGCGATGAACCGGGCCAAGAAAATAGAGCCGGTTACGAAGAAGCCATCGTCGGCTGGCCGTCTGGCCGGCCTCGGGGGTAAGAATTGGGTGGATCATTTTGGTCCACCGCCGAGGACGCATGTGGCGCCGTCGGGAAGGAGCGAGGAGGAAAACAGAGAGGTTCAAGAACTTAAGGCACAAGTGGCGCGGATCCCGCAGATCATCCAAGACAACCTGGGAATCACCCTTACGTCCTTCCTGCCTACCTTGGTGGAGTCAATAGCGAACTGGAGTGTGGGTGGTCGAGTAGGGCCGTGCCCGATTCCAAGCATGGTCAGCAGCCACTCGAACAACGCGGCGCCGACGAATCAGGCGAACTACGTGTTCGTGACTCCGCCCGCTAGCACCGCGGCGCCGCAAGTGTTGGTGACTCCCCCTGCCATCACCGCGGAGCCGGAGTACATGTTAGTGCCCCCCTGCCATCGTCGCGGCGGCACCGGAGCTCCAAGCACCCGTCGGTAGGGAGAATACACCGGCGGCCAGCACCGCGCCATCAAGCAGCCCTTCCGTCTCTTGCACACCCGTCGCCGTATGCGGTGCGTCGACATTAGCCGATCTTGACGCCATCACGGTAAACAAATTGCTTTAATGACCGCCTTTCATGCCATCTAAATATTACTCTTGTGGCATCTCGCTCTGACGACCCCGTACATGTTTTCTGCAGACGGATGTTCCTTGCACTCTCTTATGCTACGTGAACAACGAGCTGAGGGATGTTGCCAAGGGTACCATCGTTCAACCCTTGCAGCGCACGTTCCACTCAAAACCAATGCCAGATAGCGTGCACAGGGTTAAAATTAGTCGGGTGCTAAGGGGCTGCGACGACCTGGAACCTCCCATTCAACCCCCAGGAGCGGATGAAGAAGAGTCGTCTGTCCTCAGAAGTTGCTTCGGCTTGTTCTTGCTATGGCCAAAGAGCATGATCCGTTTGGGGACGGCGGGGGCCATCACGCCACAGACAACAGCACCGCCTGTCGTGCCAGCGACAAGCGGTGGCAAGGCCCCCTTACCGCCCTCGTCGTCACCTCCATGCGGTGGGTCGGATGATCATGTTGATGATATGCACATGGCGCAGGATCCGGCCGAGGACGACGAAGACTGGAATGATCACTTCTTCAGCACTCAGTTTGGCAACGAAGAAGACCTAGCTGGTGGCCCCACAGAGAAAGCCACTATCACCAAGCGTCTGTTTGGTTCTCAGGAGACGCCTCCAGCTTGCGCCTTTACAGAGCCAGCTGATACAACCAACCGGCCCTTTATTCTAAGCCCTGACACACTACATAGGGCGGCCGGTGCTCAGATTGCGGTGCCTGCCCGCTCTCCAAAAGGAAAAAAGGGCAGGAAAAGAAAATCTAGCAGCTCGAGCCAGCCGGTGGCGTCAACAACTGCGAATCCGATCAGGTTTCGGGACGGGCCACCAAGACCCGAGGGTATTATGTGGAGGATTCATGTGGCGGGTGAGCCCATGCTACCTAAGAATTTGCGGAAGCTCGCCAGTTCGGAACTGCAGAGTGTGCATGACGGCGTGCTGACGATAGAGAGACACCTTCTATCGGAGAAAGATCCCTCGCACCCGGTATTCGTGGTTAATGTGCCACCAGGCTTGGGCTTCGTCGACACTGCCCCCGCGGATCTGTTCTTCCTGCGGTTCGAGGACATCTTCAATATGTTCCACCTATACCCGCTGCACTATACCATGGTCCGTCTCTTTTCTCTCAGCCTGGCCACGCAGATCATTAGAGAGAACACACCGGGCATCGCTATAGTGGACCCCTACTACATGTGTGACGGCTGCTTGGGTTCCCCCGCCGAACGACGTATCGTGGCCTCGTACCTAAAAAGAATCCTCGTGGCGAACAAGACAAAGGAATACATTCTCGTGCCTTACTTTCCCGAGTAAGTCGTTATTCAGTCGCCACCATCGATTGGCTTTATTAGATCATCATCATTCTTTTTTCAACACATTCCATTTGAATTTTTTGCGCAGAGATGAACACTGCACGCTCATCTCCTTATCGCCGAAGCATTCCCACGCCACGTATTTCGACTCGGGGAGTCTAGAAAAGAAGAAAAACTACGACAAGATCAAGGAAGTTCTGGATGATGCTCTCACTGGCTTTGCCTCGACGGAAGGCACCATCTTCGTGCGTAAGAAGGTCAAGTTCGGCAGGCACGTCTTCAACCACGTAACAGAGTTCCCCTGCGTGAAGCAGCCGGAAAACAGTAAGAAGGAAGCCTACTACACACTCCATCACATGAGGGCGTTCCTACTTGACCAGCAGAATTCTACGCTGCCAGATCATCTCAAACAGTGGGCCGAAGCAAAGGCCAAGATCAATGATTCGGATATTAGACAAGAGATGTATCACATCCAGCAGCAGTTTGGGGCAATCATCTTTCGTGATGTCATGACTTCGGGGGGGATCTTCTACGGAGGAAATATCCCGAATAACCGTGACATAGAAGATCGCCTAGAGATGCAGGGTGACTATAGGAAGTTCATGACGAGACAGGGCGTCCTCCCGTTCCCTAAGCCGAGCCAGAAGGCTTGATGTTGGCCTAGTTGTAGTTGCAAACTATAAATGACCTTTGTGTGTGTGTGTGGACGACAAGTGTACTTATCTTATTAGGTTTATGAATCACCGCTTACTTATTTTGCTTATTATTATTATATATCAATCAATGCTTGGTTTTTTTGCTTACTCTTTGGTTTTTTTGCTTACTCTTTGGTTCTCGGACGACAAGTGTGAGTTATTTTTGTCTTTTTCGAGAATATGCCGATGATTGAAATGTCGTGGCACAATATATATGTGAATGTGCTATGACGGGATTGTTAGCCTTGTGATATGCACAAGTCCAGGAATTGTGCATCCTACTTGGCTAACAGTCCCGTCATAGCATATTCCTGTGTCCAACGACCTAGCTAGTTATATATGAGGCATTCTTTTCGAGTTATTTTTGTCTTTTTCGAGAATATGCCGATGATTGAAATGTCGTGGCACAATATATATGTGAATGTGCTATGACGGGATTGTTAGCCTTGTGATATGCACAAGTCCAGGAATTGTGCATCCTACTTGGCTAACAGTCCCGTCATAGCATATTCCTGTGTCCAACGACCTAGCTAGTTATATATGAGGCATTCTTTTCGAGTTATTTTTGTCTTTTTCGAGAATATGTCGATGATTGAAATGTCGTGGCACAATATATATGTGAATGTGCTATGACGGGATTGTTAGCCTTGTGATATGCACAAGTCCAGGAATTGTGCATCCTACTTGGCTAACAGTCCCGTCATAAGCATATTCCTGTGTCCAACAACCTAGTTATATATGAGGCATGCTTTTCGAGTTATTTTTGTCTTTTTCGAGAATATGCCGATGATTGAAATGGCGTGGCACAATATATATGTGAATGTGCTATGACGGGATTGTTAGCCTTGTGATATGCACAAGTCCAGGAATTGTGCATCCTACTTGGCTAACAGTCCCGTCATAAGCATATTCCTGTGTCCAACAACCTAGTTATATATGAGGCATGCTTTTTGAGTTTGCTCTTTTTGATTTAAGAGTACTTTCTATAAGTGTATCTTCATATGCGACTTTAATTATACATGTTTTTTCAATCACCGGTTAGTTATTATTGTCAACTTGTAGATGACGTGGTACATCGTGTACAAGGGACGGGTTCCCGGAGTCTACGATGATTGGGAAGACTGCCGGAGACAGGTGCACCGTTTCAGCGGCAATAGCTACAAAGGGTACAACACTATGGCAGAGGCGGAAGCTAAATACACGCGCTATCTAGCGGTAGTTAGGACAAGGAACCGGATGAAGACCTACACCTTCGTCGCGGCGGTGATCATGCTTATCTTCTTTGGTTATTTATCCCGCGTTTGTGTCTAGCTAGCTAGTTTAGATGTCTAGGCGAGCTTCCGAGCTCTAACTTGTTCGATCGACACATGTATTCGCATGTCACCAACTACTACTTTGTAACATGATCAAAACAATGTAACTTAGAGTATGTATTCATGTATGAGACTTATCTATATGTATTTGTTTTAATCTTGTTTTTCATATTGAGTATTTATATATATAATTGTATATCTTGTATCTGTGTGTGTATATCTGCTGTAATATTGTATATAATCTGTATTGCATATAATCTGGCTTGGAAATTAAAAAAAATATATATATATATCTGTGGCGCACATGGTCTACCTTCTGTGGCGCACTACACCTAAAGCGCACCATGGATGTTTAGTGGCGCACTAGGTAGTGCGCCACAGAAGATCCAAGGGGTAGCGCACCATGCCAAACTTCTGTGGCGCACTAGGAGGTGCGCTACGCCTATCTCTACACAACCGTGGCGCACTAGGCAGTGCGCCACGGTTGAGAGATAGCCGTAGCGCAAGGCCCGTGGCGCACTGCAGGTGCGCCACAGATGATGGTTTCAGGTGCGCCACTAAAGGCCGTTTTCCTAGTAGTGCCACCATAGCCGACGGCCGGCCTCGTTGAAGTTAGGAGGAGGTGGGCCGTCCTCCTCGTGCCTGGCGAGCGCCCTCTCACGCCGATCCACGAAGAAGGCTTCCCAAGTAGGGAAATAGTCGGGATGCCATCTGGGATTCCTCCGTTGCTCCGGCGTGAGCTCGAAGTAGTAGTGGTTCGTGATGGCCATCCGGCGCGCCACACCTAGAGGGGCAGGAGGAACCGGCACGCCTCCGACGCTCAGCATCCAGCCGACGGGGACACAGTAGCCCGGCGGGCAGGGGTAGTTCGAGGCGCAAAGCGCCTCCGCCTCCCAGGGGGTTAGTGCTACGGTGGAAGCCATGGTAAAGAGTGATGAGGTTGCAGATATGAGTCTAGAGATGTGCAATGACAATGGAGGCCAACCCTACATATATATATAATGAACTAGCGGGAAGAACTGGAGGGAAGAACTGGCGGGAAGAAAAATGGCGGGAAGAAGAACTGGCGGGAAGAAAAATGGCGGGAAGAAAAATGGAGGGATGAACCTTTAGTCCCGGTTGGAGACACCAACCGGGACAAAACACGAGTCAGCACTAATAATAGGGGTGAGTGTCCACATTATGTCGTGCGGCGTGTACCTTGTCTCGGATGGTATCACCAACCGGGACTAAAGACGAACCTTTAGTCCCGGTTTTAGTCCCGGTTGGAGACACCAACCGTTACTAAAGATAAACCTTTAGTCCCAGTTGGAGACACCAACCGGGACTAAACATGAGTCAGCACTAATAATAGGGGTGAGTGTCGACATTATTTCGTAAGTGTCGACACTATGTCGAGCTGCTTGTACTATAAATAGGCATCCTTGTGAGTCCAGTCCTCTAGCCAGTTTGAGGCATCTCCAAGATGATTTTCGAGAGCAGGGACACCACTACGGCCAGTTTCAGGGAGATGCCGACGGAGCCCAGTCCTCCGGCATCTCCGAGAAACTGGTCATAGAGGCACTCCCTAATATGTGAAATTAGTTACCTCCCAGGTGTATTGATCTAGTTAGAGAAGTTACAAAGCTGCAAGATGGTTTTCGAGAGCAGGGACACCACTACGGCCAGTTTCAGGGAGATGCCGACGGAGCCTAGTCCTCCGTCATCTCCAAGAAACTGGTCATAGAGGCACTCCCTAATATGTGACCGCGCGCGTTTGGAGATCAGAACTTAATGGTAAGTACGAATCGGGACAACTTCTTCTCATATTCCCGGTCCATCCACAAAACAAGACTAACACTCAAGACATGTATTAATATTAAAAACATGAACTAGAGTTACATAATATGAGCATGAACTTCTTGGCATATGTCCTTCCTTATGATCGCTTCAGACGTAACCATGGAGCATCTTCTTTACTTAACGGAATGCTTGGGTCAGTTCTCACTGTGAAGGGCGGAATTTCATCAAACTTATTATAATCTTCTGACATGTCTGTCTTGTCCTCGATTCCCACGATGTTTCTTTTCCCTGAAAGAACTATGTGACGCTTTGGCTCATCATATGATGTATTCGTTTGCATATTTGTTCTTTTTTTTTTGGTCTGGAGAACATGTCCTTCACATAGAAAATCTGAGCCACATCATTGGCTAGGACGAATGGTTCGTCTAAGTTCTTGTCCACCTTCATAAGATTGTTGAGATCCATCGTTGTCATTCCGTACTTCTTGTCTACCTCAACCCCTCCTCCTGTTAGCTTGACCCATTTGCATCGAAACAAGGGGACCTTAAAATTAGGTCCATAGTCAAGTTCCCATATCTCCTCTATGAACCCATAATACGTGGTCTTCTGCCCATTGTCTTCTGCTGCATCGAAGTGGACACCACTATTTTGGTTGGTGCTCTTTTTATCTTAGCCTATCGTGTAAAATGTATTCCCATTTATCCCGTACCCTTGGAAAGTACATACAGTCGAAGATGGTGTCCTGGCCAACAAGTACAGTTGATCCCCAACAGTGGTGTTATTCGTGAGAAGTCTTTGCAGCCATCCGCCAAAACTCGCCATGTGTTCACTTATAATCCATTCATCAGACTGCCCTGGGTGTTTGAGGCGTATTAAATTCTTGTGTTCATTGATATACGGGGCAACCAAGATAGATATTTGTAAAACCGTGTAGTGTGCTTGATTGAGAGAATGCCCGTCCGTACATATCATTGCTTTACATCCTAGGGTGCCTTTTCCACGCAGTCTCCCCTCATGTCGTGATTCGAGAACACCAATCGCCTTAAGGTCAGGAATAAAATCAACACAGAACTCAATGACCTCCTCTATTACATAGCCCTTGGAGATGCTTCCTTCTGGCCTAGCACGATTATGAACATATTTCTTTAAGACTCCCATGTACCTCTCAAAGGGAAACATATTGTGTAGAAATACAGGACCGAGAATGGCAATCTCTTCTACTAGGTGAACCAGGAGATGCGTCATAATATTGAAGGATGGTGGGAACACCAACTCAAAGCTGACAAGACATTGGGCCACATCTGTTTGTACCCCTGGTAGGCTTTCTGGATCGATTACCTTCTGAGATATTGCATTGAGGAATGCACATAGCTTCACAATGGGTACTCGAACATTTTCAGGTAGAAGCCCCCTCAATGCAATCGGAAGCAATTGTGTCATAATCACGTGGCAGCCATGAGACTTTAGGTTTTGGAATTTTTTCTCTGCCATATTTATTATTCCCTTTATATTCGACGAGAAGCCAGACGGGACCTTGATACTACTCAGACATTCAAAAAAGATTTCCTTCTCTGCTTTGGTAAGAGTGTAGCTGGCAGGAGTTAAGTGGCATCGTTTACCCTTCCCGTTCTCAGGATGCATAGGCTCTTCAGGGGCTTTCAGACGTTGCTGGTCCTGCCGTGCTTCCGGTGTATCTTTTGTCCTCCCATACACTCCTAGAAAGCCTAGCAGGTTCACGCAAAACATTCTTCGTCACGTGCATCACGTCGATTGAAGAGCGGACCTCTAAGACTTTCCAATAGGGTAGGTCCCAAAATATAGATTGCTTCTTCCACATGGACGCGTGTACGGCATCGTCATTCGGAACAGATAGACTGCCAGGACCTTTTCCAAAGATTACTTCTAGGTCCTTGACCATACCAAATACCTCCTCACCGGTACGGAGGACAGGCTTCCTCCAGGGTTCTGCCAGACGTTTGAAATGCTTGCCTTTCTTTCTTACTGGATGCAGGTTCGGAAGAAATCGCGATACCCTAGGTACACAACCTTCTTACATTTATCCAAATATACACTTTCAGTCTCATCTAAACAGTGTGTGCATGCATTGTATCCCTTGTTTGTCTGCCCTGAAATGTTACTAAGAGCAGGCTAATCATTGATGGTTACGAAAAGCAATGCTCGTAGGTCAAATGGCTCCCCTTTGTGCTCATCCCACATACGTACACCTGGTTTGGCCCACAGCTGTAAAAGTTCTTCAACTAATGGCCTTAGGTACACATCAATGTCGTTGCCGGGTTGCCTCGGGCCTTGGATGAGCACTAGCATCATAATGAACTTCCTCTTCATACACAACCAAAGAGGAAGGTTATAGATACATAGGGTCACAGGCCAGGTGCTGTGACTGCCGCTCTGCTCACCAAAAGGATTCATGACGTCTGTACTTAGACCAAACCTTAAGTTCCTTGCGTCACGTGCGAAGTCCGGGTACTCTCGCTCGACTTTTCTCCACTGTGACCCATCAGCGGGGTGTCTCAACATCGCGTCTTTCTTACGGTCTTCCATGTGCCATCGCAACAACTTGGCATGCTCTTTATTTCTGAAGAGACGTTTTAACCGTGGTATTATAGGAGCATACCACATAACCTTGGCGGGAACCTTCTTCCTAGGGGCCTCGCCCTCAACATCGCCAGGATCGTCTCGTATGATCTTATACCGCAGTGCAGTGCATACCGGGCATGCATCCAAATTCTCGTACTTCTCACCGCGGTAGAGGATGCAGTCATTAATGCAGGCATGTATCTTCTGCACGTCTAATCCTAGAGGGCATACAACCTTCTTTGCTTGGTATGTACTGTCGGGCAACTCATTATTTCTTGGAAGAAGATTCTTCATTTTTACCAACAACTTTGAAAATGCGCTGTCAGTCACACCATTCTCTGCCTTCCATTGCAGCAAATCCAGTGTGGTGCCTAGCTTTTTGTGGCCATCTTCGCAAGTTGGATACAACAATGGTTTGTGATCCTTTAACATCTGCTCCAGCTTCTCCTTCTCCTTTTCAGTTTCACATTCTTCCTTTGCATCAGTAATGGCCCGACCAAGATCGTCATCAGCGGGCCCATCTGCTCCCTCTTGATCATTATCTACCCCCGTTGCAGTATCATCATATTCAGGATACATATTATGATAGTTGTCATCATCCTCTTCTTCTTCGTTGTCTTCCATCACAACCCCTTTTTCTTCGTGCTTGGTCCAACAATTATAGCTGGGCATGAAACCGGATCGAAGCAGGTGGGCGTGAATGGTTCTGGTATTTGAGTAGTCTTTCTTGTTCTGACAGTGAACACACGGACAACACATAAAACCATTGTGACCACGGTTTACATTAGCCACAACAATGAAATTTTGGAGGCCCGTAATGTACTCGGAAGTGCGGCGGTCACCGTACATCCATTGCTGGTTCATCTGCATTAATATGTAGTATATATCAAAAAATAATAGGGAGATGACCATTTATATATATAGTACATCAATGACACATGAAAGGATAGTTGCCGACCTCGACCGAGACGGAAAGAGCAACAAGAAAACTTATTTTGAGCTCTCGGGCATTTCACCGAACACCTCTTGTGCATATGAAAAAAAAACTAGCACTCTTCACACCCTCTTGCTAGGCTCCAAAATGAGATAGTGAAAGAATGGAAGAGTGGGGTGTGTGTGTGTGGCCTGGTGTCTTATATTTATAGCCCCCGCCCCTTTAACACCGGTTCATGCCACGAACCGATGTTAAAGGGGGGGCTGCGCGGGCCACTATTGTAGTGTCCTTTAACACCGGTTCGTGGCACGAACCGCAGGGGCCACGCTGGTACGCCCCCCCCCCCTTAACACCGGTTCGTAGAAGAACCGGTGTTAAAGCCCTTTTTCTGGATCAACAAAAGGCCTCGTTTCCACTAGTGCGTGAAAAACCCTCTCCCGCGCGGCTCTCTCTGGGCCGCCCCAGGGCGCCCAGCCTGCGGCCGACACCATACCGCCACCCTCCCCCAGTACCTCCATCTATGTCGCATCTGGAGGTGACAGTCGGGTGAAGCCTGCGCGGCGGATTGTGGCAGCAGGGATTTCTCCTCCCGCGGCAGCAAGGGCTAGCTGTGATTGGATCTAGGGTGGCAGCCCTTCTCATACGGCAGTTGTGATTGCTTGGGCGCCGCGGCGGCTGATCCGTTCTAGCTAAAGGTGGTCGTCCCTGGTAAGGTGGACAAGCCAGTCCATATCATGGCTGGCTCGCTGTACTGCTGGTGATTTGACGGCTGTTGGAGTTGTCGATGGAGGCGCATGCCCATATTGTTGAAGGTGTCAGCACCGAATATCTCGCTCCTGCCCATATCGCTATTGGAAAATCTTAGACCTGGTTTCCAGGTCAGACATTGGTGTTGCATACCGTTGTTTTCCTCCTTGTGGGCAATGTGTGGTAGTTGGTCCTGGCTTGTGGGACGAGTGGTAGTTGGTGGTGTTCGACAAGGTGGAGCAGAGTATCAACCACATCAATGACGGTCGGTCTTGGCATCATGGAGTTTCTAGCGACGGATGTGTATTGATGGACGAGCGCACGGTGTGTGCGTTGTTTGGCACCTTGGAGGCGTCGACATCAAGCCTGGTGAGTATCATGTGGATATTTACCCTAAGGATTACCCGGCGGTTCAATGACGGTGACGACTTACATAGCATGTAGATGAGGTGCTCGCTTAGAGTCTGCTGGACTGGATGAGTGCTCCCGTTCCGCCTAGAGGGTGTCTTGGGGTATATGATGTTCATGGTTCCTAGTTGATGGGGGTGTGGGGTTTCATGTTTTCAGAGCATAAGGCCCTACTGACATGATCTTCGCCCATTGTCGGGTTTGTAGGTATTGAATGGTGCCTTCATGTTTTTTATTTATGCTCTCTATCAGTTCTTTGTCGAATAAATTAATAAAGAAGACCTTATGCATGTTTTTGATGCAGAGGCCAGGGGTTTCATTCTCCATTTCGGAAAAAGTAGAAATTAGCTAATGTTATGATTATTAGGAATACTGCATAAATCAGGCATAATTTGTGAAGATCTCCACACAAAACTAAAAAAATCAGTCTAGACTTAGAATAGTTGGCAACTTTGCTTGAAAAAATATTTACCGTAGTCATGAGAGATAAGCAATGGTTTATAACTCCCAAAGGCTGGAAAAACTTTACCCACATCATTTTTGTACGTACTTGCTTTTGTCAGGAATATGCAACATGTATTCCTCTGGGGGCCAAAGGCCACAATATATAGTACAGGTACAGGGAAAATATGCAGGAAGCCCCCTAACATATGAGGGTAATACAATATACAGATATATACATCTAACACCCCCCCCCCCCCCCCAAACTCATGGTGGATCCACAACACTGAGTTTGGAGAGTAAGAAATCATGCTGCGCTCTGGTCTGTGCCTTCGTGAAGAAATCCGCCAACTGTAAATCTGAAGGCACATACTGAAGCGCAAGAACCTGAGCCTGCACCTGAGCACGTGTATAGAAAGCATCAACACCAATATGGTTGGTAAGCTCATGCTTGACCGGATCACATGCAACACTAATAGCACATGTACTGTCAGACAAAACCAGACTGGGTGTGGTAATAGAGATCCCAAAATCCGCAAGTAACCATCGTAACCAGGTCACCTCAGCAGTCAACAAGGCCATAGCACGCAACTCAGCCTCAACACTCGAACGGGAAACCGCTGTCTGTTTCTTCGTCTTCCAAGCAATGAGCGATCCACCAAGAAACACACAGTAAGCAGAAAGTGAACGACGATCCGAATGATCACTCGCCCACGTAGCGTCCGAATAGCACTGGAGCTGGAGGGAGCTGGAACGAGGAAAGAAAAGGCGACGCGTGATCGTACCACGAAGATAACGAAGAACACGGGGAAGATGACTATAGTGAACGGTGGTAGGAGCAGAAACAAACTGACTCAGAATATGAACGGGATAACAGATGTCAGGACGAGTGACAGCAAGGTAGACAAGACTCCCAACAAGATGACGATAACGCGTCGGATCAGAAAGAGGATCACCATCAGTAAGTTGAAGCTTAACATTAAGCTCCATAGGAGTCTCAACAGTGCGCTCATCCCCAAGAGCAGCACGGGCAAGAAGATCCTGAATATACTTTTCCTGAGAGATGTAAAAGCCATCAGAAGTAGAGGAAACCTCAATCCCAAGAAAGTATCGAAGAGGACCAAGATCAGTCATAAGAAATTGATCACGAAGACGAGCCTTAACAAAGGCGATATACTCAGGATCATCACCAGTAATGATCATATCATCAACATAGAGAAGAAGAAGAGTGCGTCCACGAGGAGAAGTGTGAACAAACAACGCTGGATCATGAGCACTAGGGGAGAAACCAGCAGCAGTCACTACAGAAGCAAAGCGCTCAAACCAGGCACGAGGGGCCTGTTTGAGGCCATAAAGAGAACGTCGAAGACGACAAACCATCCCCTCGGGAACAGAATACCCAGGAGGAGGCTGCATATAAACCTCCTCACTCAACTCACCATTGAGAAAGGCGTTCTGAACATCAAGCTGGGACACAGACCAGTGACGAACGGAAGCAACAGCAAGAAGAGTACGCAAAGTGGTCATATGAGCCATAGGAGAAAAAGTCTCATCATAGTCACGACCATGCTCCTGCTGAAAACCACGAGCCACAAGATGCGCTTTATAGCTCTCAAGAGATCCATCAGAGCGGGTCTTAATCTTATAGACCCACTTACATGTGATAGGACGAACACCGGGAAGGGGAGAAACAAGATCCCAGGTGCCAGTGCGCTCAAGCGCAGCAATCTCCTCAGCCATGGCCAGCTGCCATTCAGGATGATGCTCAGCATTCCGATAAGAAGTCGGCTCAGAGGCAACAGAAAGACCATATTGACTAGGAGAGTAACGAGTGGGGGCACGACGCTGGCGAACAGGACGAGTAGAGGGAAGCTCGTCAGAGGAAGACGACTCAGGAGAGGACGATGAAGAAGAAGGAATAGCAGAAGAAGACTCCGGAGAACGAGGAGAACTAGGAGAACTAGACGGAACAGAGGAGGAGGGTGTAGAAGAAGAGACATCAGGAGGAGGAGATCCAGAAAAAGACACAATAGGAGGAGAAGGAGGAGACGGAGGGGGTGTGTCAGGAAAGAGAAGAAACGATATATCCTCCACCGGATAGGTACCAGCGGTGGGACGAGGATAGAAAGGACGCGTCTCATCAAAAGTAACATCACGAGAGATACGCATCCGACAACCAACGGGGTCCCAACAGCGATAGCCCTTATGCTCATCACTATATCCAAGAAAAACACACTCAACAGACTGAGCGGTCAGTTTGGTGCGTTCGCGAGGAGCAACGAGAACATAGCAAACACAACCAAAAAAGCGAAGCATGGAATAGTCTGGAGACTGTCCAGATAGGCGCTCAAGAGGGATGCCACCCTGCAGAGCGGCAGAAGGCTGAATATTGATGAGTTAAGCCGACGTAGCGACAGCCTCAGCCCAGAAATGTGGCGGAAGAGAAGAAGCAATCATCATGGCCCGAGTGGTCTCAAGAAGATGGCGATGCTTACGCTCAGCAACGCCATTCTGAGCATGTGCGCCAGGACAGGAGAACTGAGCAAGGGTGCCCTGCTCAGCAAGAACAGCCCGCAACATCTGGGAGATATACTCACCAGCAGAATCAGCACGAAACACACGAATGGGGGTAGAATATTGAGTACTGACCATGGCCGCAAAACGCTGATATATAGAGAGCACTTCACTACGAGAGCGCATAAAATACAACCAAGTGTACCGAGAGAAATCATCGATGAATAAAATATAGTAGCGATGGCCCCCTTTCGAAGCGAAAGGAGCCGGACCCCAAACATCGGAATAAACTAAATCAAAAGGTCGCTGAGATACAGACGCGCTAGTAGGATAGGGAAGCTGAATCTGTTTACCCAACCTACAGCCCTGACAATGTAAAGACCCATCTCCTGAGACAGACCCCAGAAGACCACGATGAACTAAAGATGACAGACGCGAGTCACAAAGGTGACCAAGACGATGATGCCACTGCCGAAAGGAGCTGGTAGCAGAGGCGACGACCGGAGAAGAACTGGCAGAGGAAGTGGCAGCGGAGGGAACAAGAAGCCAGTCTAACTCCCAAAGTCCTGAAGAGTCACGGCTGCGAGGGCCAGCTCCAACCAGGTCCTGCGTGCGACGGTCCTGGACAACACAAGAATCGGCATCAAGAATGACGCGACAACCAGAGTCAGTAAGCTGGCTAGCAGAGAACAGATTCATCTTAAGAAGAGGAACATGAGAGATATCAGGAACAGAAAAAGAAGAAGTAGAAAGAGTGCCCTGACTAGAAACAGGAAGAGAGGTACCATCAGCTGTAAAAACACGGACAGGAGAAGGGAGAGAACGAAGAGCGGATAGAAAAGAAGACTCAGAGGTCATATGAAAGGAAGCTCCAGAATCCAGATACCCATGGGGACATACCTGACTGTGTAGAAGGTGGTGGTCGCGCAGTGTCTGAAGAATCAGTCACAGAACCAGCAGTGCCTGTCGAAGAAGAGCCTGTAGCAGCAAGCAGACCGCGAAGACTCCTGATAATGTCCTGATCAGAGAGAGCAACTGCTGAAGATCCAGAAGGAGTTGACTGCCCACGAGCCTGGTGTTGCTGACGTAAACTGGATCCCGTGTGTAACAAGTGGCCCAAGTGTGGCCATCCTTGTTACAGTAAGAACAGTGACGAAGAGAACCACGGCGAACCTGACCACGAGCCTGCTGGTGCTGACTCTGGCCCTGAAGCTGCTCATGTTGACTCTGACCCTGAAGCTGCTGCTGACTCTGACCCTGACCTGGAGGAGTGGGTAGTATCGGCGGCGGCACAGAGGACCGCGGCTGAGTCAAGGGAGCAGACGGCATAGGAGGACCACGAGTAGCAAGCACCGATGGAACCGCAAGAAGAACAGCACCACGGAGACGGGTCTCCTCATCCCGAAGCTCAGACAACACCTCAGAGAGCGGAACACGACCACGAGCATTCAGCTGAGCACGGCGGGGCTCAAACTCCTGGCGGAGCCGAGACAGGAACTCATAGATGCGGTGAAACTCCAAATCCGAGCGCACAATCTGGCAGCACGATCATGTGCCATAAACAGCAGTACGGAGAGAATCAAGCTGACGCTAGATAGCAGCACTTTGAGTATAGAACTCATCAATAGTAGAATCACCCTGCTGGAGAGCATGCTCCTGGCGGACCACAGACAGGTAAAGAGCATCCCCAGATGGCTGGTAGCGCTGACGAAGATGGGCCCACTGAGCGGCAATAGTAGGGAGACTCATGAACTCAGCAGCATATTGGGGCAACACTGGATGTGAGAACAGCAGCAGCACGAGCATCCTCATCAACCCACTGATTGTAAGCAGTCAGAGCGTGGCGATAGACCTCAAGATCAGAAGAGTACTGCCTGAACTTAAGGTCATAGGCAGCAACAGCGGTATCATCAGCACTCTGAGCAGCATCCTTGGCCTCCTGAGAGGCATCAGCACCGAGAACGATCGGCGTCGGCGGAAGGGGAGCCACAGGAACAGGGGCACGGCGGACAGGAGACCTCGCCGGAGAGCACACCCCAAAGACGGAGACCGCGCATAAAGGCAGCGAAATCAGGGTAATTCGCGCCATCGAAGATCACCGGGCAGCAAGGAATCGCAACGTAACCCGATGAAGAAGACATATCTCTCTCTTTTTTTTGTTCTTTTTTTTTGGAAGTCAACTCGCAAGTGCAGATCAAATCTGACGAGAATAGAGATGCAGCAGGGCGTCGGCGGAGCAGAGTTGCAGCAGGGCGGGCAGGACGGCACGATCCAGGGGGAGGCGTGCGCGCGACCCGAGGTGGCGAGCGGTCGGCGCGCGTGCGCCTGCGGTCTTGGCCCGAGGTGGAGCTGGCGCGAGCTGGGGTCCCGCGTGGCACGAGCGAACGGCGCGCGTACGCCTACGGAAAGTCGTGGAAGTCCTGCGGTCTTGGCGCGACCGCGCGAGGTGGAGCTGGCGCGCGTCGTGGAGCGGGCGCAGCAGGGAGGTCCCGCGTGGCAGCAGGGATGTGGAGCTGGCGCGCATCGTGGAGCGGGCGCAGCGCGTCGTGGAGCGGGCGCAGCAGGGAGGTCCGGAGCGATCGTGGAATCAGGAGTGTCGGGCGCAGCAGGTCCTGGCGATTTTGATCGCAGGGATCTGGAAACCGAACAGAACTCGATCTGGATCGGAGAACGGGCAGCGACGATCGAAACCAGATCTCGCCCAGATCCAATCGAGCGTCGGTCAGATGATGGAGAGGAGGCGGCCAAAGAGATGGCCGGAGACAGCGGCAACTGGCGGCGGCGACGTCGGAAAAACGACGACGACAGGGACGGTGGTGGCTGTGACGATGTTGCAGAAAAACGGTCTAACCTAGCTCTGATATCATGTCAGGAATATGCAACATGTATTCCTCTGGGGGCCAAAGGCCACAATATATAGTACAGGTACAGGGCAAATATGCAGGAAGCCCCCTAACATATGGGGGAAATACAATATACAGATATATACATCTAACAGCTTTAGGGTCTCATGCCTAAAGTAGGTATACATATTTATATGTCTAACTCCTCTTGCCCATCTTATTTATGCAAGCACTCCTTCCTTTCGTTCACTCCATCTCTTACCATTTGATACTTCAGTTACTTAGACTATATATCGAGCCTAGCTTGATTGACACCAAGATAATGAGACTAGCCCGGCCGGCCATTTCTATAGCTCGTTGCTCTATCCATTAGTAGGGCTTGGTAGGCATCGGGACAAGCAGATGCACGTAAGTTCAACCTTAGACTTAGCTTGGACAATAGAAGGGCATGCTGGTTCTTGTCTCCAGAGGTCTTACGCAGAAATATTGCACGAAGCGTCTGCCTGAGGCTCGGTGATATTTCACACCGCTATCGATCCCCGCCACTATCTCTGTATGAATCACCGCCTCACGTCTCTTTAGACTGCATTACGTTGGATAGTGATGAAAAGAAGTCTCTCATTAGACTAGCGCCTTATTTCATTTGCTGATTCTTTCACCAAATGTTTCCAGATGTATGACAACCCCTTTTTGATGAATATATATCTTCTTTTGAACATTAAGCAACCAGATACTTGAGACAGAGACAGAGAGACTTCAGAAGCTGCCCTAATCACCATGATTTGGAATATAGTGATTCACGAAAGGAGCTCAATCATCACAATTTGATCTACATTCACTGCATTTAATCAGACATTTTTTCAATATGTAGACACTATATTCCGTCCGGTTAATTTCTAGGCTTTACTTTAATCCAAACAGAACATGTAAAACATGTTGGATTATTAGGCATAATTTCCACGATTAATTCCAGAATATAAATCATAACAAAACCAGCTACTAGCTCATGTAACTCGAACATACTAGATGTACTAAACAATAGGATGATCGGAAACAAACAGCAGCCTAACATGTACTCGCAGAACATGATGAACAACCAAACAGGATCACGTAGCGCGTACCGTTCGGTTGTAGTAGTAGAAACTTTGGGAAAGAGGGATCGCAGCAGATGGCGACGAAGACGACGGTAGGCAGCACCGCCTGACTTGGATGGAAGACGACCCGTGATGAAGAACTCGAGCAGTCGCGCAGAGCGCTTCCCAAAAACCTTATTCGCCCTCTCCCGTACAGGATCGCAAGGGCGAGTGGTTCCGGAGACCTGCTCTCCCGTTCGCCGGTGCATGCCGGCAAGCGGGATGGAGTAGACTACGGTGACGGCGCAAGTAGAGAGGAAGGCAAAACCCTAGATTGGTTTTCGGTGGTGTTGTGGCGGTAGCCGCGCAGGACTTTATATAGAGCGGCTCAGGAAACCCTAACGGAGACGAACGTGGGCCGAGTCCACGTTACGCACGTTCGGGTCAGTTACAGTAGCCCACGATCCGGGAACGACCCGAATAAGCTAACCGTTTGACACGTCTGTCAATTTTCCTGAGCAGCAAAATAAAGCTCGGCTCGGCGAGATTCCCGCAACCCGCGGCGCGCGCGCGTCGTGACGTGACGAGGCGAGCGTGCGTGCGTGCGTGCGAGCGGTGGCGTCGTCGGAGGAGGAGCGCGCATGTCTATCTCTCTTATTCCCACTCACTTACAAAGTGGTGCAACACTCCACCTTATAAGGTGGTGCAACTCTCCTCCAACTTTTCATGTGAGACTAAACTTTAGCTCCCACTCCACTCCCATGTGAGCTGCCACAAACATGGGCCCAAACACATATGGGCTGCCACAAATTTGGGCTTTGAGATTTAGGGAAAATCTGAAATACTCATGGGCCTAAATGGATTAGCCCTATTATTTCTAACAATCCCCCACCAGATCTCAAATGCCCATTTGAAGATTTGTCAATCCTTGCTACTTGTTTATATACCAGTGTTTCAGCAGAGACTGTTAAGTTGAACTTCCGCCTAGAATCTTGAACTACGTCTATCAACAACTTGAACAATGGACGAACCTTGAATTGCAAGTTTGGTGCCAATAGATTTCGTTCAAAATCATAACTAGTACTTGGCTGTCAGTAGCCTACCCCGCGGGTTGGAGCATATGCGTCATACTCCCTGGTCTCTTCATGAGTTTACTAGAGATCACCCAGATCTCATAGACCGCGACGTTTACAGTCGATCTCATATAGGTGTGTTCTTTCAAGAATGCCCTGTAGGACGGCATCTTTGCTAATTAAAGCCAACAGAAACACATTAAGGCATGTTGTCAACCTGCCTTACAGATTATGAGAGTCATGCATCTTCACATAGAGAGGGTTACAAAATACTCTCCTCAGTCAAACCACTAGCTTGTTCTTCCCAGGTCCTAATTCACGGGATCTCCGATCACATAGGTTGGGTTACCACTAAGGTGTGACATCCATGGGTCTCAACCCCATCTCCCTCGATGCACTTTCTATCACATTTCGTGATAGTCCCTTTGTAAAGGGATCTGCCAGGTTTTTGTCTGTTTGAATATACGTAACAGTTATTACTCCGGAGTTTCTCAATTTCCTGACAGATTTCAAACGTCTCTTCACGTGTCTTGATGACTTCGCGTTATCCTTAGAATTGTTCACTTTGACAATAACAGTTTGGTTGTCACAATTCAGAAGGATTGCCGGCACAGGTTTCTCAACCACAGGCAAGTCCATCAAGAGCTCACGTAGCCATTCTGACTCAACAGTGGCTGTGTCTAAAGCAGTAAGTTCTGCTTCCATAGTTGACCTCGTCAATATGGTTTGTCTACGAGACCTCCATGACACTGCGCCACCTCCAAGGGTAAACACGTAACCGCTCGTGGCGTAGAGTTCATCAACGTCAGAGATCCAATTCGAATCACTATATCCTTCAAGCACAGCAGGATTTCCTGAATAGTGAATCCCATAGCTCATTGTACCACATAGATAGCGCATGACCCTTTCAAGTGCATGCCAATGATCAATACCCGGGTTAGACATGAACCTACTCAACTTGCTCACAGCAAAAGAGATATCGGGTCTTGTAGCGCTTTCTAAGTACATGAGAGAACCAACAACTTGTGAATATTTCAGCTGATCTGTTGGTTCCTTCTTATTCTTTCGTAATGTCAAACTGGGATCATAAGGTGTTGGAGAAGTCTTGCCATCATTAAAGCCAAATCGACTCAAGACCTTCTCAACATAATGAGATTGCGTTAAAGTAATCCCATTCTCGTTCTTAATAAGCTTGATATTCAGAATGACATCAGCCTCTCCCAGATCTTTCATATCAAAACTCTTTGACAGGAAAGACTTGACTTCATTTATCACTTTCATGTTTGTACCAAAGATCAGAATGTCATCCACGTACAAACATAATATAACGCTATCGCCCCCACCATGGCGATAGTAAACACACCTATCAGCCTCATTAATGACAAAGCCAGCAGAAAGTGGAGTTCTGTCAAACTTCTCATGCCATTGCTTAGGTGCTTATTTCAGGCCATATAAAGATTTCAATAACTTACACACCTTTGTCTCTTCACCTTTTACCACAAACCCATCCGGCTGATCCATATAGATCTCCTCTTCCAACTCTCCATTAAGGAAAGCTGTCTTCACGTCCATTTGATGAACGAGAAGACCATAAGAGGCAGCCAGGGACAGTAGTACTCGAATGGTGGTCAGTCTAGCGATAGGTGAATAGGTGTCAAAGTAATCTTCGCCTTCTTTCTGTGTGTAGCCCTTAGCTACAAGCCGTGCCTTGTACTTCTCAATAGTACCATCAGGCCTTAGCTTCTTCTTGAACACCCACTTACATCCCACAGGTTTACAACCATAGGGTCGTTCTGATAATTCCCAAGTTCCATTAGAAAGAATCGAGTCCATCTCATTTTGGACAGCTTCTTTCCAATCATCTGCATCAGGAGATGCATATGCCTCAGTAATGGATCTGGGAGTATCATCCACAAGGTACACGATGAAATCATTGCCAAAGGATTTTGCAACCCTCTGTCTCTTACTCCTCGTGAGAGGTTCATCGTCATCCTTCTCAAGAAATTCCTCATGTGGTTGTTCAGAATTATCAATAGATGCACTAGATTCAGGAAGTATTTCAGAAGAAATCCTACCAATGCTATGCATATCTTTCATAGGAAAAATATTCTCAAAGAATGTTGCATCACGAGATTCCATTATAGTATCAACATGCATATCAGGTACCTCAGATTTAACCACTAGAAATCTATAGCCTACACTCCGTGGAGCATACCCTAGAAAGATACAATCCACTGTCTTGGGTCCGAGCTTGCGTTTCTTGGGAATCGGTATGTTGACCTTCGCCAAACACCCCCAAGTACGCAGATACGAAAGTGATGGTTTTCTCCCAACCCACTCCTCATAAGGGGTCTTTTCTTTATTCTTGTTAGGAACTCTATTCAGGACATGACATGAAGTCAACAAAGCCTCCCCCACCATGCCTTTGATAAACCAGCAGTGGCTAACATGGAATTCACCAAGTCAGTCAGCGTGCGGTTTTTCCTCTCGGCAACCCCGTTTGATTGGGGCGAGTAGGGAGGCGTCCTCTCATGAATAATTCCGTGTTCCTGACAGAATTCATCAAATATTTTGGGAAAATACTCACCACCACGATCCGACCTAAGACGTTTGATCTTTCTCTCTAGTTGATTTTCAACTTCGGCCTTATAGATTTTAAAGTAGTCTAAAGCCTCATCTTTAGTTTGCAACAAGTAAACATAGCAGAATTTAGTAGCATCATCTATCAACGTCATGAAATATCTCTTTTCACCTTTTGTCAACACACCATTCATCTCACATAGATCAGAATGTATGAGTTCTAGAGGTGCCAAGTTTCTCTCCTCGGCAGCCTTGTGAGGCTTTCGAGGTTGCTTTGATTGCACACAACTATGGCACTTAGAACCTTTGGCAATAGTGAAATTCGGAATTAAAATCATGCTGGACATCCGAGACATCAAACCAAAATTAATGTGACATAAACGAGAATGCCAAACACTGGTATCATCATTAACACCACCACAAATATGATTCACGGATTTATTACAAAACTCTGAAAGTGAAAACCGGAACAAGCCTCCGAACTCATAACCTTTACCAATAAATTGTCCATGTTTCGAAACAACAACTTTATTAGACTCTAAGACAACCTTAAACCCATCTCTGCAAAGAAGGGAGCCACTAACGAGATTCTTGTTCATAGTAGGGACATGCTGCACGTTCCTCAGCTGCACGATCTTTCCGGAAGTAAACTTCAGATCCACCGTGCCAACACCACGAACAGAAGCATGTGATCCATTCCCCATTAGGACGGATGAATCCCGAGCGACCTGATAAGAAGTGAACATAGAGATGTCAGCACACACATGAACATTAGCACCCGTATCAAGCCACCAACACGGTGATTGAAATACTGAAAGAACAGTAAATAAATTACCATACCCATCAGTATTGCTAGCGGTCACGACGTTGACAGTCTTGGACTTTTTCCCTCTGCGGTCTGCGCGTTCTGGACAGTCCTTGGAAAAATGGCCGGGCTCTCCACAAGTGTAACAAGACAGTTCACTCTTGTCCCTGTTCGTCTTCTTCTTCTTGAAGGTTGTAGTCTTTACAGGCTTGTTAAAGGAGGGTTTGAAGTTCCCTTTGTTCTTGCCTACGGATTTGCCTTTCTGCACAAAGTTAGCAGTAGCAATACCCTCTCCTTTCTCAGTAGTGTCCTTAGCCCGAGCCTTCTCCTCAACATCAAGGGACGCTATCAGATTTTCAACTGATATCTCCTGTCTCTTGTGTTTGAGAGTTGTGGCAAAGTTCCTCCATGAAGGGGGCAACTTAGCAATAATGCATCCCGCCACAAACTTGTCGGGTAAGGTACACTTAAGGAGTTCGAGCTCCTTGGCAATGCACTGTATCTCATGAGCTTGTTGAACCACAGGAAGGTCCTTAGTCATCTTAAAATCATGAAAGCTCTCCATGATATACAGTTCACTGCCAGCATCTGCAGCACCAAACTTGGCATCCAGTGCATCCCAGAGCTCCTTTCCGTCTTTTATGTGCATAAACACATCACACAGACGGTCAGCAAGAATGCTCAGAATACATCCCACAAAGACAGTGTTAGCATCCTCGAACTTCTTCTGATCATTGTCAGATATAGTTCCCTCAGGTTTGCCTTTACTGATGTGGAACACTTTCATCGTGGTCAGCCAAAGCTCAGCCTTGTACTGCCACCTCTTAAAGTGCACACCGGTAAACTTATCCGGCCTCAGTGCATCGGTAAAACCAGCCATTGTTAATTCAGGAAATTGCCTACAATAAGGTTTTTGGATTGTTGGATTATTAGGCATAATTTCCACGATTAATTCCAGAATATAAATCATGACAAAACCAGCTACTAGCTCATGTAACTCGAACATACTAGATGTACTAAACAATAGGATGATCGGAAACAAACAGCAGCCTAACATGTACTCGCAGAACATGATGAACAACCAAACAGGATCACGTAGCGCGTACCGTTCGGTTGTAGTAGTAGAAACTTTGGGGAAGAGGGATCGCAGCAGATGGCGACGAAGACGGCGGTAGGCAGCACCGCCTGACTTGGATGGAAGACGACCCGTGATGAAGAACTCGAGCAGTCGCGCAGAGCGCTTCCCAAAAACCTTATTCGCCCTCTCCCGTACAGGATCGCAAGGGCGAGTGGTTCCGGAGACCTGCTCACCCGTTCGCCGGTGCACGCCGGCAATCGGGATGGAGTAGACTACGGTGACGGCGCAAGTAGAGAGGAAGGCAAAACCCTAGATTGGTTTTCGGTGGTGTTGTGGCGGTAGCCGCGCAGGACTTTATATAGAGCGGATCAGGAAACCCTAACGGAGACGAACGTGGGCCGAGTCCACGTTACGCACGTTCGGGTCAGTTACAGTAGCCCACGATCCGGGAGCGACCCGAATAAGCTAACCGTTTGACACGTCTGTCAATTTTCCTGAGCAGCAAAATAAAGCTCGGCTCGGCGAGATTCCCGCAACCCGCGGCGCGCGCGCGCGTCGTGACGTGACGAGGCGAGCGTGCGTGCGTGCGAGCGGTGGCGTCGTCGGAGGAGGAGCGCGCATGTGTATCTCTCTTATTCCCACTCACTTACAAAGTGGTGCAACACTCCACCTTATAAGGTGGTGCAACTCTCCTCCAACTTTCCATGTGGGACTAAACTTTAGCTCCCACTCCACTCCCATGTGAGCTGCCACAAACATGGGCCCAAACACATATGGGCTGCCACAAATTTAGGCTTTGAGATTTAGGGAAAATCTGAAATACTCATGGGCCTAATTGGATTAGCCCCATTATTTCTAACAATCCCCCACCAGATCTCAAATGCCCATTTGAAGATTTGCCAATCCTTGCTACTTGTTTATATACCAGTGTTTCAGCAGAGACTGTTAAGTTGAACTTCCGCCTAGAATCTTGAACTACGTCTATCAACAACTTGAACAATGGACGAACCTTGAATTGCAAGTTTGGTGCCAATAGATTTCGTTCAAAATCATAACTAGTACTTGGCTGTCAGTAGCCTACCCCGCGGGTTGGAGCATATGCGTCATACTCCCTGGTCTCTTCATGAGTTTACTAGAGATCACCCAGATCTCATAGACCGCGACGTTTACAGTCGATCTCATATAGGTGTGTTCTTTCAAGAATGCCCTGTAGGACGACATCTTTGCTAATTAAAGCCAACAGAAACACATTAAGGCATGTTGCCAACCTGCCTTACAGATTATGAGAGTCATGCATCTTCACATAGAGAGGGTTACAAAATACTCTCCTCAGTCAAACCACTAGCTTGTTCTTCCCAGGTCCTAATTCACGGGATCTCCGATCACATAGGTTGGGTTACCACTAAGGTGTGACATCCATGGGTCTCAACCCCATCTCCCTCGATGCACTTTCTATCACATTTCGTGATAGTCCCTTTGTAAAGGGATCTGCCAGGTTTTTGTCTGTTTGAATATACGTAACAGTTATTACTCCGGAGTTTCTCAATTTCCTGACAGATTTCAAACGTCTCTTCACGTGTCTTGATGACTTCGCGTTATCCTTAGAATTATTCACTTTGACAATAACAGTTTGGTTGTCACAATTCAGAAGGATTGCCGGCACAGGTTTCTCAACCACAGGCAAGTCCATCAAGAGCTCACGCAGCCATTCTGACTCAACAGTGGCTGTGTCTAAAGCAGTAAGTTCTGCTTCCATAGTTGACCTCGTCAATATGGTTTGTCTACGAGACCTCCATGACACTGCGCCACCTCCAAGGGTAAACACGTAACCGCTCGTGGCGTAGAGTTCATCAACGTCAGAGATCCAATTCGAATCACTATATCCTTCAAGCACAGCAGGATTTCCTGAATAGTGAATCCCATAGCTCATTGTACCACATAGATAGCGCATGACCCTTTCAAGTGCATGCCAATGATCAATACCCGGGTTAGACATGAACCTACTCAACTTGCTCACAGCAAAAGAGATATCGGGTCTTGTAGCGCTTGCTAAGTACATGAGAGAACCAACAACTTGTGAATATTTCAGCTGATCTGTTGGTTCCTTCTTATTCTTTCGTAATGTCAAACTGGGATCATAAGGTGTTGGAGAAGTCTTGCCATCATTAAAGCCAAATCGACTCAAGACCTTCTCAACATAATGAGATTGCGTTAAAGTAATCCCATTCTCGTTCTTAATAAGCTTGATATTCAGAATGACATCAGCCTCTCCCAGATCTTTCATATCAAAACTCTTTGACAGGAAAGACTTGACTTCATTCCGCCGCGCAAAATTTAAAGAAGTATATTTGCTCTTCTAAGATATAGGGAGGCTTTTACTCCTCTAAAGAAAAAGGGATGAGTTATAGATGCTCTAAATGTGTCTAAATACATACGAATCTAGATAAATCTATGACATCTTTGACGGAGAGAGTACTTACTTTAGGGTCTCGTGCCTAAAGTATGAATTAAGTATCCCTCTTTATTTCTCTACCCTCTAATTGACCTTCTTATTTTTGCAAGTACTCCTTCCTTATTTATGCAAGTACTCCTTCCTTTCGATCACTCCAATCTCTTACAACTTGGGCGCTCTAACACGCACACTTCAGTTACTATCGTGCCTAGCTTGATTGACAACCAATATTATGAGACTAGCGTTATCTTTCGATGGCTCGTTGTTTTGTTCATTAGTAAAGCTTGCTAGGCATCGGGACGTGCAAATGTGCGAAAGGGAAACTCCAGCCTTAGATTGGAGAACAGAAGGGTATGTGTGTTCTTGTGTTCACAGGTTCTACTGAATAACATTTCATACCCCAGCGTCTTTCGATCTCAACAATGCTTAGACACTTTACACTGCTAAAGATCCTTGCTAGCATCTATATATATGAATCACCTCTTCACGTCTCTGTTCTCGCTGCATTGGAGAGTGATGAAACAAAGCCTTTCGTCAGACTAACCCCATATATCATTTGAGGTGATTCTGCTTAGGGAGCAGTTCAAGAATGTTTAATTCACCTTTCCATGAACAAGCACACATAAAACAGCAGAAAAACTCTTCATCACAATCCATTCAATAAGGTTTTGGACTCTCGAAACCGAAACAAGTGGAGATGAAATTACGGATCCCATTTCGGAACAGCAATTTCAACACATTCACCTCCTGCAAAGGCATTGTTTTTGGGATCAGCTTTGTGCTATATATTATTATCAATGGACATATATCCAAGCATAATGCATTGTGTTCAGCATGACCCTTTTGGAGTCATTCCCTATGAAACACAGCGATACACCCTTGTGCAGTATTTAGATGATGTTTACTCTAGCATGCCTTCCACCCTCTTCGTAGGATCCAGCTGCAGGTAAGTAAATGGTTCAGTAAGTCCGTCCTGCAAATTACAATTAAATGGATAAAAAAATAGATGCAAAATAAATAAGAGAACCTTGAAAATATATATGCATTTTAACATTGAAAGTACAACAACTTTTTGAAGAACCTAAGTTGATTTTAGGAACAAGTCATGCCACAAGAAGTACTACTTCATTTGTTCCATTTGGTGACAAGATGATTAAATGTGTGCTTCTAGTCCGGATCTCTTTGGACTGGTAGGTACCATACAAGCCACACCATGTCTTGGTTTGGCCCAAAGGAACCAGCCATAATGAGATGTTTTCCAAATATCTCGCCTCCATATTACCCAACTCACCAACCAAACTATCTCAGTAGAAGATGACACAACATGCACAACAAATAAAGCCAGGATAGCGGCCTCATAAATTTCAAGATTTGGAATTGAATGGAGATTGTGCTACTAGCTACAACTTTTCTATGAATAAAAAAACTAACATGTTAAGCTGTTGCAAGATGCAAACCAATCCATATTTGAACTACCCGGTCACGTTTAGCTGAGTTTTGCCAAGACTGCATTCTAGGTGCATGTCATGCTCCAATATAATTTTCTAAGAATTGGTTAGATTAGCTTGTGGAGGAGTTCATTTTGTTTTGGTAAGTCAATTTGTTAATTTTGTTAGAGATCTTTTTAGCAAGAGAAATCATTAGAGCCGTAGATGAACTCCGCTAGACCGGCTCCATATATCTAATAAAAAATACTTCAAAATAAGCTCACATTAGACTTCTCCAATTGAAAAAAAAAGACTTCCCATAAAGAAAAGGCATAAAACAGCCATATACGATAATTCATAAAATATGTACAAGTCGGACTGTCAGAAAAATATAAGCTTAGCGAGCGTGTGGAGACTTTTGCACCAATTACTATTAACATTTTTAGACATTGCTTAATCAATATATTAAGTTGTTGTCGAGAACCTAAAAGAATATTAATCAGCGAGCGTGTGGAGACTTTTGTCAACGCCTCAGTGGTTGCTAACGAGAAATTAGCTACCGTGTGAGTGCAGTAGGCTAGTAGCCAATTGAGCTAGCGTTGTAGTAGCCAGGTTCCAGCATCTGTAAACTATATATCGCCAATCATTTCTTCTAGTAAGGTCCACCTTCTAGGGTGTATATTCTACAAAGACACTAGTCATGTTCAGGCTCCAAGTTTCTCGCATTTTCGGTGGGCACTTTATAGTCTCATGTTATGGGCATCCTCTATAAGATGAGAGTACTTATGTACTATCAAGCTCCATTATGTTACTATTGCTCCACTACACATCTGTTTTACCCACATCAATATTTGCTCCCTTTAGGGTCGTATGCCAGCCTGAAATATGAATTACCCTAACTACCCTGTTTTATTTGCCTACTCTCTACTTGCCCTTCTTATTTATGCAACTCCTTCTTTCAAACAGCTGGCCAATCGGTAGTTCTTACACAAAATTTCTCAGCATGGCTAGCCTAACTTAGATTGGGAAGCATCAGGACAAGCATGTCCGCGTTATGCCATGGATACGCTTTGCTTGAAGAACAAACGGACTCATGGGAGGCTGCATTCAGTGGTCTTACCTATCATCTATCCTGAGCACATGCCATAGACTGTCCAGTTATGTATATGTAGGTAATGCATGAAGGTCAAAGATCGTGAAACAGAGAGGAAATTGGCAGATTTTCTTATTCGAGAGCGGGTCAAGAACGTCTAGTTCACTTCTCCAAGAACTGATAATGGCAGGACTAACCGAGTTCTACATATAATTCCACATGCGTAGAATACTAGTACGAAATTCAATGAAATCATATACAACACCACAAGTAACTCTGAACCAGAAGCCATTCAGTGGTTTCGAGCAAGGCTTTAACTCTCAAAATAACCAGACATGAAAGCACAAAGCCTCGAAACGGCAACTCAAAGAAACACAAAAATCCCCTAGCAAGGCAGTTTCTTCTGTGTCACGCTTGTGCTATTATTATTCATGAACTCTGAGACTAAGTGATGTTTCAAAGGCGTTGACAAATTCACCACGAAACAAAACCTCACACGCTTGAGAAGGATCGGATCGAGGTGCTGTTTACTCTAGATTGGCTTCCACCCTTTTTGGAGGATCCAGTTGCAGGTAAGTAAACGGCTCCGTTGGTTCCTCCCTGCAAATCACAGTTTATACATGAGCAACTTTCTGAAGCAAGAGTAGTAAGAAAACATTCTCAGCCTCAACACTCATTGCAATGTCTAAATGTATGTGCAGAGGAAACTATAGTTGATACTAGCCAGGTCCGCAACGATAATTTCAACATCAGAATTTTGTAGTTCGCACTAGCAATTTAGGTACAACAGCCTCCTGAAGAACTTGACCCTTTTTTTTTAGAAACAAGTCTATGACAAGAGACTATAAAGTGCACATGCTAGGGGATTTGCCTACACCATGCCTATACGGTATAATACATGTGCAATTTATAGTCTCATGTCATGGACACCCTCTATAAAATGAGAGTACTTCTGTATTTTTTCTTTATAAATGAGAACACACTGATCTGATTAGTTTTTAGACTTTACTTCGGTGGAGATTTTTATCGAGCAACACTATGTTATTATTGCTGCACTACACATCCGTTTTATCCACATCAATATTTGCTCCCTAGGGTTGAATGCATATGAATTAACCTAACTACCCTCTTTTATTTGCCTACCCTCTACTTGCACTTCTTATTTATGCAACACCTCCTTCCCTTGATTAGCTGGACAAATGGTAGTTCTAACACAAAATTTCTCAGCCTATCGAGCCTAACTCGATTAAAAAGCAAGATGAAGAGACTGATGTAATCTTTTGCTAGCTCGTTGTCACGTCTATGTAGTATTTAGTTTAGATTGAGAAGCATCAGGACAAGCACATCCACGAAGGTTGATGGGTACCCTTTGCTTGGAGAACAAACGGACACGTGGGAGGTCATCTTCAGTGGTTTTACCTATCATCTATCAAGAGCACCAATCCCAGATAGTTGATCCTGTCCAGTTAGGTATATATGTAGCGTAGTGCATACAGGTCCAAGATTGTGAATTCAGGAGCAGGTCAAAAACATCTCAAGCAAGAGTAATAGTACAACATTCTCAGTCTCAACACTCATTGCAATGTCCAAATGTATGTGCAGAGTAAAGTATAGTTTATACTAGCTAGCTCCGCAACAGTAAGTTCAAGATAAGAATTTTGTAGTTCACAGTTGCAACTTAGGTACAACAGCTTCCTGAATCACTTGACCATTTTTTAGAAACAAGTACATGAAATGAGACTATAGAGTGCACATGCTAAGGTAATAAGAAAACATTCTCAGGGTGTGTTTGGTAGCCTGTGCCACTAGGAATTCACTCTCCCACTTGAGATATGCTAACCTCATACAAGCTGACCTGAGATTCTGTGGTTGTTTGGTAGCCCCGTATGTGTTGAGACAAGCTGAACTAATACTTTGTTTCGTGGCATGCATGGGCTTGACCCAAAAAGAATTAATTACAGAGCGGTCCAAACTCTTAAACAAAGACCCCTAAACAAAACAAAACAAAAGCAATCGGCCCCTTTTTCTCCGGCTCGCCGTGCTGGGAGCTCCTCGTCGGCGGTGGCGGACCGTGGGGTGCTGGACGCAGTGGTGACGGTGGAGCGATGCGCAGAGGGCCGTGGCGCGCTGGCGCGACCTGCTGCCTCTGCTCGTCGCGGGAGGAGGGTGGCCCGCGGGAGAGAGGAGGGGGCTGTCGGGAGATTGGGAGGGCGCCGGCGGGAGACGACGAGGACAACCGGCGGTTCGGAGGTGAGGAGGACGCCGCCGCAAATCGGGAGATGAGGGGGACGCAGCGGCCAGTGGAGGGCCCTTGTTCATCCGAGGGCAAGGAGCGGTGCTTGGTCCATGGCGGCGCGAGGAGGCGGTGTTGCCTACAGCAGAGGCCGGCGTCGACTGGAAGGCGGCGGCGGATGCCGGCGTCGAGAGGAAGGGAGGAGGTGGAGGCCGCGTCATGGAAGGGCGGCGGCGGAGGTGTTCATACGGGCGCGTGACAGAGAGCAGTTTGGGGGGGGGGGGGGGGGGGGGGGGGTGAGGAGCGGGGGCTGTGACCCCTGTTGGTCTCAGGCTCAGGCACGGGGACGCGGGGGGAGATTTTCGGGCGACTCTAGCCCTGCCAAGGAGCGAAGCTCGATTTGAGCTTCGCAGGGCTGAGAGCCCTTTTTCGTGCGAGGTGGGCACTGCCCGAGCAAGAGAAAAGGTACAACAGCTTCCTGAAGCACTTGACCCCTTTTTTAGAAACAGTTGCAATTTAAGTCACCAAGAAATACGGACATGGCGATTTGGCTCCCAGGTCTAAATGCACCTATTATAAAAAATGCATTTTATATAAATTTCAAAATATTGAAAAATTCCGAAACAAATTCCCGAGTGTGCATCCCGACATGCTATGTCCTCACACAAAGTTTTGCGGTCAAAAGACATTTTTTGAGGTCTGTACAAAAAAAGACAAAAAAATATCTTGTGAAAAACTATTTTGCAACACCAAAAATTGTCTTTTTTACATAATCAACATAAAATATCTTTTCTCGTGAAACTTGGTGTACGTACAAAGAATGTCAAAATGTACATCCGAATATTTTTTTTTCAAAATTTTCACCTAGGAGCCAAAGTGGATTTCCGCAAGAAATACTTTCTTCTGTTCAATTTGGTGGCAAAATGATTGCATGCGTGCTTCTAGTCCTTGTCTATTTGTAAAGATTAGTCCAATACAAGCCACACCGGCGCCCTTGGCTTTGGCCCATATAAACCAGCCAGACCGAGATATTGTCCAAATAGCTTCCACCATTAATGTTACCCAACCAACCAACCAGTACACAAGAAGAGTCCAAATGTAAATATATGGCACAACAAGCCCAACAAGTACATTGGAAGGCAGGGATTTGCAACTGCATGGAGAATATATAGGTTACGGGCTATAGCTTCGCAACGGGTAAAGAACAATCTACAATGTTAAGCCACTATTACTGGCTCAACAGTCCACAATTCAACTATGCAACCAAGTTTATCTGAGCTCTTCCCAGTCCACATTTCAGCTCCATGTTAGGTTAGCTTGTAGTGGAGTTCATTGTGTTTTAGTTTGTTCACTTTTTTACTTTTTAGCAGTATGTGAAAAGATGGCAAAAGGAGCAGATGAACCTCGCCGTATCAACAAACATTTAGATTTCCACTTAAACAAGAACATAAAACAACTTATCATCTAATTCATAAAGTACACACACATGAAGGTTAGGAAATCTATGCTACCTAAGGACTACTACGTGCAGATAAAAGAATTCCAAGCCAGTAAACCTTTTATGTCATGGGGATCACATTTTAATAAGCATGCTTTTCTAGTAACAAGTGAACAAGAATTTAAGTTGCTGAAAGAGCAAGCAATGAACAATGAACATTAAAGAGTAACGCGAGCATACTCAGCAACCACCAGCGACTAGCTAGTTAGTATTTCACAAAATAAGATTTTCAGATACTGATTATTCCTTTTGTTAAACTGTTGTGCAAAACCCAGAAACATAATTTTAGACTATCATGAGTGATTATGAGTGATGCCACCAAAAGCATTAAAAACAGAGATCATGAGAAGCAGTGCATACCCAGGTTTCGAGCGCATGCACTGCCAGAAGATCTTGAATGGACCCGGAACTGTCTTGAACGGATTCCCTTCAAAGGCAGCCTGCAAAAAAAGTAATTAAGGAACATAAAACATGTTCAGCATAAGTGTTCTTATTTCAGACTTGGAATTCACATGATTAAACACAGGGCCGATAGCTGCAATTTGTTGGAAACGCGCAACTGGTTGTAGACAGTGATTCAACAATTACAGGAAATCCCAGACAGGGTTTGAGATTTTGAAGTCCAGCTGGTTTAGCCAACATAGTCCAACCTATGGCTAGTTTATCTTATTCATTATTTTCTAAAAAAATTCAGCACTGGAAGGATTTTATTTCATGATACTTCCGAAGTGGACAGATCAGTAACTACAAGTTTCAGATTAGTCCATTTGTTATTTGTAGTTGTTCTCATATTGCATCTGGGGATTGAACCTGAGACTGCCATGAATAGTTTGAAAGCAGTAAGCCCAGCAAGCACCATTACCCATAATTGAACCTGGCACTACGATTTCCTAAATACCATTGCCCATAATTGGCATCTGGAAGTTACACCAAAGATTTTTTAGCAGCAAACCAGTAATCAGAGGAGGGTTACTGTCCAGTGAGGGGACCTGAACGACATCCTCGACGCGGTCGTTGCAGCGGTGCGCCTTGGGCTGCCGCTTGTCTCCCTCCGGCAAGCCCCACGGGCTCTCCCGCCTCGGCACCGGCCTCTCCTCGCTCATCTTCCTCCTCCTCCTCCCACCACTCCTCCCTGTCCTCTTAAAAAATGGCGGCTCAAATCCAGTCCACCCACGAATCCTCCAAACATCTACGAAGAGATCAGAGGAGGCCGACTCACCTAGCAACCACCACTCCTCCCGCTACGCGCGCCGGAGACGAGAGATCCCAAGATCGAGACAACGACGACGGCTGCCGCTTCCCTCACCGGCCGGAGTCCACCAAGAGAGCGACGCTCAGAGGAGACGATGGCGAAGCCCCCAGCCCATCTAGACCTTCCGTGTCACATGGGCCTCAACTAACCATTCCCCCAGCCCACTATAAGCTGGAACTGGCAAATTACCGGCCCGGGTCAAGACTAAACACCGGGGACCCACCTGCAGTGACACGTGCGCGAGGGCAAAAGCGGCATTTGAGCCGAGCGGAGGCCGCGGGATAAACCCTAGCTGACCGCGCCCTCGTATATAAGCGCGTACCCCTTCGCTCTCCGGCTCTTCTCTGAGCTCTCTCCGCGGCGGCGCACTCGTGATCTCAAGCCAGGCGCGCACCCGTCGTCGTCGTCTTCTCGGATCCACCGCCGCTCCACGCAACCATGGTGAGTCTCGTTCGCCTGGTTTAGCTAGTTGCTGCTGGTCGTAGGGATTGTTCTTTGGGTTCGGGAAGGGCGAAGGTTCGGCAGTTTTGCATCGACTGGGGCGATCTGTACGTACGTTGCCGCTAGGTACAATTATTTGCGACGGCTGAGGTGATTCGAGTTCTGTTAGGATTGCTGTGTCTTGGTTGGTGAGCAGGAATTGTAATGTGTCGCTGTTAATCTGCTGAAACTTACGTGGGATTACCTGTTTCTGTTGAATTGCACCTTGTGGATGCTAGTAAATGTCGAGTTGGTCAGGAAGAAGCGAAGGTGATTGAGTTGCTGGGATTGGAGACAGTTACATGTAGTACCACACTACCCAGTCTAGTAGCTTGGACGAATTAAGTTTACCTGCTTGAATGATGACGAATTTGTTTTCATGGATTGTCATCCTGCTGGATATGCTGCTTGAATATACATTGATCAACAACTTTATTTAGTTCAGTTGTTATGATTGCTCCCAGTACACATGTTTACTTTAGTTTGCTTTCACACTTTTGCTTTAAGCTGTAACTTAGGAGCCAGTTGATCAGCTTGTTCCAGAATTTACTGAAACCTAAAGCAGCCATCTACTATATACCGACACAATCTAGGCAACTTACAGCTGCACTAAATACATTTGGATCAAGTTTGGCTAATTTTCATGTGCTCTTTAAAATCAGAAATGTTCTTTAGGTGCTGCCATTTTTGTAAGTCTGCTTGAGTTATCTAATATAAATATGTTTGGTTGTTGCAGTCGAAGAGGAAGACCAGGGAGCCCAAGGAGGAGAACGTCACCCTTGGACCGGCTGTCCGTGAAGGAGAGCATGTCTTTGGTGTTGCTCACGTCTTTGCATCCTTCAATGACACCTTCATTGTAAGTTTTTCTCCACACCAATACCATTGACCTCATTCTGTTATCAGTAACTGACTTTTAATCTCAATATGCAGCATGTGACTGACTTGTCTGGGAGGGAAACCCTTGTGCGCATCACTGGTATGCACCTTTGTCGAAGCCATTGCTTGCATTAGCACTATTGGTTGTTGGTGTGCATGTTTGATATTCACTGAAACTCACTCTAAACCATCCAGGTGGGATGAAGGTCAAGGCTGATCGTGATGAATCCTCACCTTATGCTGCTATGCTTGCTTCTCAGGATGTTGCTGTACGTTGCAAGGTAATGTATCCTGAAATAACAAGGCTTTACTATTAGCTGTTCCTTTTTCCATCTTCCATCTGTCTTCTGTGGCATATTCACTAAGACAGATGAGTGGCATATTCACTAAGACAGATGAGTGGCAAGGCTGATAGTTGTTTCTTGTCCTTTCAGGAGCTTGGCATCACGGCACTACACATTAAGCTCCGTGCCACTGGAGGCAACAAGACCAAGACTCCTGGACCTGGAGCTCAGTCTGCTCTCAGGGCTCTTGCTCGTTCTGGGATGAAAATTGGGCGCATTGGTATGAACAACTTATGCTATACTCTATTATCTGTGGAAGAATTTTGTTTTAATTTGATTCTACAGTCTGCATCCACATGACATGAAATTTTGTGCGTATGGCAGAGGATGTGACTCCGGTTCCCACTGACAGCACCCGCCGGAAGGGTGGAAGGAGGGGAAGGAGGCTGTAGATGGTCTTCCCTCAGCCTATTCCTTTCATCTCCTATGGTGGCGATCAAGAACTTACTCCTCCGTGTCGTCCTGCAGTTCCTATGTTTATCAGGAGAAGCTTTAATTTTGCCATGTTGAGGATCATTTGATGTTAGTTGAACCTATGGTGCTATTCGGATCCAATTTTTGGTTCAGAAACCTGTTATATTCATGCGATAACTAGCTTTTCAGTCTATGGAAACCTTGAAATGGAGTCATCTCTTGTGTCTAGCTCGGTGATGTTATTATGTTCCATGTTTGTCCTTTTTGCTGTGATCTTGAGGAACTACTTACAGTAGTATTTAGATGTCCGAGTATTGTCTTGCTGGGAAAGTGCAACATGTTGTTTTGGTTTGACTTGCATACAACATTTATTTATCCCGGTAGCTCAATCGGTGAATCTCTTCTATAATTGAACCATGGAAACAACTACGAAGGCAAATCTGCTGCACAGTATAAGTGGCATCTCACTATTTGCACGAAGAGGACTCAGATGGCCAGTATGGTGTAGCCAATGCCTGCTGCGATTGTGCTTATTAGGCCCGCAGTAAGCTGAGTAGCACCAGAAGGAGGCCTTGGCATCGGAGACGGGGTGATGCTGGGCTCGTCGCTGGTGCAACTGACGGTGGCAACACGGAAGGAGGGCTTGGCAGGGGCGAGTAGACGTTGACAGCATGGAGAAGGGAGGCGTCGGCGAGAGGCCTGCCGGCGGGGACGACAACGGTGAGCTTCTCAGTGGCTGCACAGTTCACCTCGTTGCTGCTCATGAAGAAGAACAGCCCTGAGCGGCGCTCCACCCTTTGTTGTCGTGACCCAGAACTGTGTCGCACTCACCGCCGCAGCCATGATAGCGAAGCAGAGGAACCCTGCTATACACCCATAAGACATCACCATGCCTGAGATCAGTTGGTTATCAAGTACAGTAATGCCTGCGTGACTGTGAGCAAGAGACAAGGGTTGGTGGGTTTTTTTAGAGCGAGGTCGATCCAGGACTTCTGGGTTGTGGTCTGAACAACTCGAGGGAACGGCGACTTTATTTTTTTATTTTGACACCAAGGCAGAAAAAACTGGCTCATCCACAAATTAAGAAGCCGAGTTAATTTTCGGAAAACCGGATAGAAACCCTACACACTCGGTCACAAAAGGTAACCAAGCCCTGTTGTCTAGCTGTGTATAGCTGTAGTCTAGGTCTAGACTTCGTAGCTAGGTTTTCTGGCGCTCGTCGTCGTGCTCTGTTGTCGGCGGCGCCGCTGAATAAGAGACCTCCAAATCCACTCCCGACGCGGTGGTTCCCCGTGTTGTCGGCTCTGAATTTGGGAGGTAAGGCATGTCCTGGCGGTGGCGTCGAGGTGACGGAGGCGCTGCCGCTGTGGTGTTTTGTTCTCCCCGTCCCGTCTCTGCTCCGCTCGTGCTCACTCCGGCGCTGGCAGAGTAGATGGGGGAGACTTGTACAGGAGTTGGGGCTGCTGGTGACGGCGGCCTCGGCAGGAGGGTGGGTGGTCCAGCAGAGGGATCAAGGCCAGTGGCTGGTGGAGCTGATGCTTCTTCCCCGACGAGTTCGGCTGGCTGAGACGGCAGTTCCGAGATTCAGCAGTTCACCGGGGTTCTCCCCGGCCGATGTGCCCCAAAGAGGAGAGCTCGGCCGCTGCCGGCGGCGAGCTACTTTTTCGGTTCAAAAAGCAAGTTATGCGATGATGTGCTGCTGGATCCGGGTAGGAGGGAGATCTATTTTTTCTTCTTCCGGTGGGTGCTTCGGCAACGACGGAGGACGGCAACAGGCGACAGCTTGGTTCAGCTCAGGAAATCCTAGGGACCTAGTTGTATTTTACCTCTTTTCAGGGTTTCCTTTGCTTTTGTGCTGGGCCACGTGCCCTTTCTGGTTCTCTCTAGAGAGGTCTCGCGTGTGTGTGTCTCATGTACACGTGTACTCCTGTGCAATCAGTTTATGAACGCGGTACCTTATCTCAAAAAAAAAAAAAAAAAAAAAAGGTAACCAAGCCACAACCCAGGTGTCCATACGTGTGCCTCATGTAGTCTCATGTGTTGGAACGGCGACTTTACAACGTGTCAGTTCACTTCGTCGATTACTTCGGTTCGACATGGCTAGTATGCATCCGTCCCCGTGGTTGACGGATCGATTCTCCTCACGTATATGAATTATGAAAGCGTCAGGTGTTCGGAGGAACTTGTCATGTTTGCCTTCTTGTTAATTTTTTTTAATGGAAAAGGCCACGAAAGGCCTGGAACTGCATTAAAGCGACGGCGGGTGCACAATACAAAGAGGACCTCTAGCAAGAAAAGAAAAGAAAACAGCACAGTCCTCTTCTTTTACAACCAACACCCCACAAAGAATCGCGAAAACATGATCAAGTCCCAGGTCGCCGCCGAACCTGGACCACGGTCGCCATTGACTCCACGGGAGACGAAACCACTTGGCGGAGAGGTGGCGTCGAGTGTCACACCGTGACCGGAGAAGACCCTCCAGCTAAGGAGGGAGACGATGCCTGAGCTCACCAGCTCAGGCGCAGCAGGGCCATGCCCATGGCCAAAGGTAGCTCCGGCTAACATGTGCCGGTGCTTGGGAACTGCTGCCGGTGCTGCAGATTCCAAGAGCACCCCTCACCAGCTTCGCGAAGTCGCAGCCCCCGCCCCACCCATCTTCTCTCCCTCGCCTCCTCGGCCGGCCGAGAGAAGGAGCAGCATATCAGGGATACACCACCGAAGCCAACACGCTTGAAGAAGACACCCGCCTCGCGCTTCTTCCTTCCGACCAACCTCCATGGCATCCTGGAACAGAAGAAGAATAAGGACCGCCTAGCGTCGTGTCGGAGCGCCAGCACGTACGACCACCTCTCCCTAGTGCAGATCTCACCGCCGTCACACATCCCCCCTCGGGACCACCGCCGGTCAGAGGATATGTCACCGTCGCTTCACCTTGCAGGAAGAGGAGGCCAGAAGCCCAACTTTTATTAAAGGAGGCAGCGCCGCCCACCACCGCTCCATACTCTGACCGGGAGAGCCCCCGAGCAAGGAGGACGAACCCTAGAAAGCTCAAGATCTGGCTTCTCCGATCTTGTGCTACGGCTTCTCCGATCTTGCGCTATGCCTCGACAATCTGGCATAAATCCCAACACCGGTCAGCGACCGAGACCCCTACTCCTACTCTATACAGGCCGCGACGGCCAGCCTAACCCACGCCAAGCGGCAAAGCCGCCGGGAAGGATCGGAAGACTCTCAAATAGGAAGAGGGAAGGAGAAAGAAAGGGGGAAAATGAGCGCCCGCCTTGTTCTTGACAGGTCTAACAGACTTAACAGTTGACATTGGATTAGTAGTAGTATCTAGGTGGGTGCATGGACCGCTGATGATCCGACGAGTGTCCATCGGACACACGGTTTCTCGGAACCATTTGGGTACCGTCGGCAAGCGACGTCGTTTTCCGAAGAGTGATGAGGTGAGGCGCTCTCGACACACACGATCGGAACCAAGAAAAGAACAACTGAAAGTTCTTCGACAGAAGCCTAGTCAATGCTTCGGTCATTGACTAGGCTTCGGTCGCTGGAAAGTTCTTCCCGTGCCTGTCTGTCGCTCCAGTCGGCTCGTTCCAGCGAGCAACGAATTGAAAAGAGGAATTTGAATTCGTCTGTGAAGGAATTTACCAGAATAAAAAAACCCAAGATAATCCATTCTTTTTGTGAAAGAGGCAAGGAGGGTTGGGCAGTTTCGTGCCTTTATTACGTGAAGAGGAAATTCGTGCTGCCAGGTGAACACGCACGAACTGCTCCTGCAGCTTATGCGTGCACAAGGCAAGAGCCAGGACGAGGCACTTGGGAAATGCGGCTACTTGTGCTCTAGAAAGCAGAACTCAAATTGTTTTAAGGGAACTAACTCAATACAACTTCTTTTTCGAACTAAGGAAGAAACTTTACCTCTATCTCACCAGCTAAGAAAAACAGAGTAGTCATGTTACTTAGTTAACAATAGAAAGGGAACACATTTGGTTTTATAGGTGCAAGGCGAAGCTCTGCAGACTATTGTTATCGTGGGACATGTCTTTAGTTTCATGGTGAAATCGGTGTGCAAAGAATATCATGAAAGCTGAGATCTGGGGACTAGTAATAGTGGTTCGAGTCCTGGTGACGATTAAAAATTGGCTTGATGATTCGTGACTCCTAGCAGTTGTATAAAAAATTGGACGATAACACATGAGAAGTTCAGCGCCTAAGCATTCAGGGTAAAAATCTAAGATATGGCATTAATTGATTGTGTCTGGCAATTGTCTTATTGAATACATTGTTTTGAATACACGAAATTTCTCCCGAGTAAAAACCTATGATTTATGATCAAACGACAACCGTGTTTTTGCACTGTTTCCTAACCCTATGTTTTCCATACACATCTCTATCCTATTAGTATGTTTTTCTATTCCTATGTTTTAAAGATAACACTGCTTCTATTGTATAACGTACGATACACATGTCTATCCTATTATTGTCGCCGGTGGAAGGATTTTGTTCTTGTTTAGACCGTTTTTCGTGTCTTGTGTAGGATAGTGAGACGATGGATATTATCCTATAGTCAGAATAAGGTCTTCTTCATCATATTCTCGCTATGGTGGTGCGTCCAGTGATGATCGGAGGACGCGTGGAGTCGTGTGTCCACCTGATCTCTTAGGATTTGGTCAGTTTTCGTGTGCTCAATATTTGGACACAAGGTCCTAAGATTACAAAGTAAGCAATTTCTCCACAAAGTATTATTTGTGCCATCAAAGATAATTGTATCCTATAACCCGGTCTTCCAACAAACACCTTGAGACCGGTAAAAGGAAAACCTAGCAAGGTCATACCTTTGCCTTGCGCATCCCGCTTGATCTTGATGACAATACTTCAATCTCCATCCAAGACGGAATGCATTACTTGATCATTGTTGCTTCGTGAAGACTCCTAATTTGCTCCCCCATACACCACTATTGGATAGCTTCATTAGTACATGTCTTCACATGTCCATTATCACCAATATGGACGGCAAGCTTCAAGAAAATGATCTTCTCGAGATGCTTATCTTGAACTTGCCCTTCTCAACCTTGATGACTATCACCACTTGATGTCATCCTCTCATGGGCTATATAAGATATTCACTTTTTGTATAGGTAAACCATGTATATTCTCATGCTCCATCTCAATATCTTGAGGTACATAAAGAACTCTTAATTTTATTACATGCTCTAAATCTAGTCAATCATAGCTCAACTAATGAGGCTATCATTACACCGTCTTAGAGCCATATCTTCAATTGTTCTATTGAGATCATACTCCCAAGATCTTGATCATATCATATTCTTCTCTTCAACTTGATGATCTTGATGCCAATACTCAAGGTATATCTTTATCTTCATGGCATCCATACTTGAATCCAACACATAGACTACAAGCATGACCTATGGAATATTCCTTCATATAAAACTCAGTGAAACATTAGTCCATAGGGATTGTCATTAATCACCAAAACCACACATAGGGGCAATTACTCTTTAAATCTCCACCATTTTGGTAATTGATGACAATCACAACAAGAGGGTTTATATAATGAATATTAGAAACAAGTATGCAGCTTATCCGAAAATAAGTTGTGTACAAGAGGTTGCATTTGATATGGTCAAGTAACACAAAGCTACTAGCACATATCAAAACCAATTCTACTTACACAAACTACAACTAATGCAAGAGATGTGAGTAGAACCAACATATATAGAGCAAACTCCCCACAATATATGCATGTGTGATGAACTTAAAGTTCATTGCATGCATTGTCAAGATTAAACTTTGGGAGAGTTTACACTATATATACAACCATGCAAAACATAATAAAGATGAAATGCATGAAAGATAAACACTTAAGAACAAACCAATCTTAAGTATAAAACCATTTCCCTTAAACCCTCCAAACTTCTCCCCCATTGACAACAAGTGCCAAAATGGATGAAAAAGTTAGAAGGCCAATATAGTATGAGTTCCTCCCCAAGGTGTGCATTTCTCAAAATTTGAGCGAAATCAAATGCACGTATCCAAAGACGAATATTTGGAGGAAATCAAGCTATATTGAGGATCAAAGATTGCTACAAGGATAAACGGTGAAGAAACTTCAACGGATCAAGCAAGCAATCCAATGATCCAAAAAAATTAAATTGACAAATACTGCTCTAAATGAAATAAGGAAGCTCCCCAAGGTTCGTGCATAAATTTTAATTATTGTATTTGAATACAATATGCACAAACATGGAATCCTCACTCCCTCTATATCATTTAGAACACAACCAAGATACAAGGAGTAGATATAAATAAATACACTTGTCAAGACAAGCGTAAGTCCAAAAGAAACCAAATATGAGATATGAGTGCGTGAAGATGCAATAAAAGTAAACCAATCACTCATAAATCAAGACCTTACCAATACCATTAAAAACCAAGAGGATAAGAGATATGGTCGGCAAAGAGCGATGATATCAAGGCGAGAGATTAACACTCTCGTGTATATAAGTTTATAAGTGGACAAAACATGAGAATAATCCACAAATAAACAACCACACATAAGAGGTTAATAAACATAAGAAAACATGATATACAAGAGGAAGTCATAAGATATACCATGATATTTTTTGCTTAACTGCATATATAGCCCATGGCTCTATTTTCTCTTTTGGTATATCAATGAACTTCACCAAATAAAAAAAACCTCAAAAACATCACAACTAACACTAAGGGAACAACTGCTAGTTGGCATACTTTGAGAAAGGCAACAAGTAGCAAAAGGAAGGATTCAAAGAAATTTCAACAATATTGCACATGAGAGTACCTTGAGGAATTGATATGCAATAAATTGCTAGAAGGCATATTTGGAATTGGTGAATCGTGAACATGATTTTATATACTCCCCATTATATGCATCATCTCAAATTACTCACATAAGCAAATAAGGATAAAGAAGTCTTTGAAAGATCCTTACAAGAACCACAACATTTACAAATGAATAAATTCATGCCAAGATGCAACCTACAATAGATTGGATGAAAGAATAGTATGCATGAATAAGATACTTGTTATCGAGATAACAATGGTATGATGTAGTAGATAAGAATTTTTCGATCATCCTAGCTTGGCTCCAATTATCATGTGGTGACAACACTTTCATCATAGACGAGGCAAGCATCCATTGCATCTCCAATGTACCTAAAACAACATTCAAGTACATCTTGGTCCCCAAACTTATTGGGTCCAAAGTGGTTAGACTAACCACAACACATAAGACACACTGCATACAAATATGTACATATTTAGAGATGAAATTTGAATTTCATGCACATCTTAGCCGTTTAAGGATTTGATGGAGTATAACCTATATATTGGATCAAAGAAAGAAAACACATGGAGACTTTCAATATCCAAAGAAGATATAATTTGGAAAAATGCCAAAATATTCAAGAAGGCATACAAGGTGTGACAAAACACAATTGTTGCCCAAACTATATCAAAGAATCAAATCAACAAAAGATTTGTTCAACGAAGTTCAACAAATGCACTAAGCAAAAACTATTTAGAAAAAAATGAAATAAAACAAAATACTCAAAGATTTATCTCATTCAAGCAAATAAAATAGAGAAGAAAGAATGAGATAACAAACTCCCAAAAGAGCAAGGTTTCAACAAATAAACCAAACCCTTAACACTTTTCACAATGGCACAAGGTTCTGAGAAGAAAAGGTTTGTCTTCCACTAAAACACATTTTATAATAATCAAAAACATCATCAAAGATATGTTCAAAATCCAAGGAATACAATGGGAGCCACAGCAAACTTTTTTTGAAAAGAAAATAAGGAAATAAGAGGTGAAATCCAAGGTGAAGATGATCCACAAATGCTACCACACATAAGTATATCAATTGTCGAAGACAATGAGTGTATTGGAATTTGTTTCTGATGGTATATTGCACGGATATTAAAGATAAATCTTCACAATAAAAAGCATAGGATAGGAATAAAAAGGTTAAGCACTATGAAAAGATAGAGATTCTTGATAGCTTCAATCTAGTTATATAATCATGCAAAGCAATGATTAGATAACTTGAAGAAAATGGTCTCCCAAAAACATATAGAGATATGTATTTGAGGAAGACCGCATCAATAATTTCTTACTCAAACAAAGACCAAAAAGACGAGCAATACAGCTTCTAACAAAAATAGGACCTTGTTTGAGCCAACATGCCACCTAGAAACAAGATAATCAACAATATCAACTCTAAGTGGCACTACCTCATATGTTCACATTTCCTAGGATTGTGATATGCAAATGAAGCATATTTCTCCCCCATAATGTGATATTCAATTTTCTTAATAAGAGGCAAAGCAACCTCAACTAGTGATAATTAATGGACATTTAGAATTTGAATTTCTCATGAGTATGACACACCACATAGTGACTAGATAAGCTTGCAATATGAATACTAAGTGGTAGTACTCACGTACACATTTTAAGGTTTGAGAGATGCGCGAGGTATATCACTCCCCCAAAATGGGATGTTCCATTAACCACTCAAAAGGAGCTAAATAAGATATCATCAAGATGCATTAGAGGCTCCAAGCAAAACACACGAGTAAATGATGTGCCAAACACATATACATACTTGAATACACAAAATAATCAAGCATAAGGCACACCAAATACAAACACATACTTGGTACAAAACCAAAACATGTAAAGGGGGCAAGTAACTTACAAAATAAATGAGTTAAGTACAAGTTACCGCGAAGAGGCACATTGGATATAAGATAGGTAAATGATAATCCTTATGACTTGGCTTGATCAAATATAATATATGAAGATCCCTTAATTCTTCATGAGTTAGCCAAGTCTCCAATGCCCTCCATAAACACCTATTGATCAAGTTTGATCTTGTTGGTCCCCAACCAAGTTGGGTCCTAAGAGGTTAGTCACAATAGGCTTGTCAACCAAAATGGTTCTTTTCTTGACACCACTTTGAGTTCCAACAAACTTGGCAAACACATTGCCATCCTTATCCTTCCTAAGAGAATAATCATCATCAACAATTATAGGGTTAGATAAGGTACCGCTTGAACATGAAGAGGCAAAGTGCCCATTCACACGACATGTGTAGCAACAAGTGTTCCCCTTTCTCTTCTTCATTAATTTCTTGGCTTGGGGAGCATTATATTGATTCTTCTTTGGAAGTGGCCTAACTTCAACTTGGGCTTTACCTTGTACTTGTGGCCACTTCCCTTGTTGCTTCTCACTCAAGTGCTTTTTATTCAATGGACAAGATCTTGCATGATGTCCTTCAACCTTGCACTTGAAGCAAATAATCTTGGCCAAATTCTTGACTTGGTTTTGGCCCTTATTCTTTTTTCTCTTGGACTTGTTATTGTTATTGGAGTTGAATCAAGTCCACTTTTATCATTAGGGGATTTTTGCACACTCAAAATATTACCGAGTGTGGATTTCCCTTCATGACTCTTTTCCAAGTCATTCCTCAAGGAAGTGACTTGGGACTTGAGCTCTTTGATTTCCTCTACATGGTTAGTAGAAATACAAGTACTAGGGGAAGTAGACGATGCATTGTTAGAGCAACAAGGCAAAGCAAGTAATCCAACACAAGGTTTATCAATAGTATGGCTAGATGGATTACTAGGACTAGCACACGTCAAAATAGCATTTTGAGTAGAAGTTGTGTTAATGTACAAAGGAGGCTCACAAGATGTTACCTTGGTAATACTTGCCTCACGAGATAACATTATCCCATCATGGGAGATTAAAAGATCATTATGAGAGACCGAGAGCTTTTCATGACTTCCTTCCAATTTCCTATACTTGCTAGTTAGCAACTCAAGTTGAGCCCTTAGCTCAACGTTCTCCTTTAGGGTAGATGCTTCACAAGAAGTAGAGTTAGTAGCATAATCATCATTAATGGAATTTTCCTTTTCAAGCTCATAAGATTCAATTTTTTGTGTGAGGAGACAATTAGTGTGCTTCTCCTCGGCAAGCTCTTGCTTAAGGAGATTAAATCTTCGACTCCCATCATCAAGTTGGAAATCCAACTCCTCTATGGTTCCCATTTGTTTAGTTATGGTGTCCATAACGTGTTTGAGACAATTAACGGACTTATTATTACCACGAAGAGAGGTACACAAAAAGGTCAACTCAAGCAAGAGAGCACTAGTATCCTCATCAATGTCATCATCACCATCATCATTATCATTGCTATTATCTTTAGAAGATATATTGGGATCCAAAGTAGGAGATACCTTTGATCCTCTTGCCATAAGGCACATGTGAGCACGGGAGGATGAAGATGAGGATATTATTGAATCTTCATTCATGATCATGTCTTTACCCATAGAATGTTTGATTTCCTCTACATTGTTAGATAAACAACTAGAGGAAATAGAAGCATTTGTTCATGGGAACAAGGAAAATCAAGCATATCATCTACACTAGTACTCAAATAATTTCTAGATGATGTATAAGGACTAGCAACAAAAGGGGATAGAGCATTATTGTTTCAAGAAGTGCTTAAGTCCAAATAATAAACATTTCAATGGGATAGAGATGAAGGATCATCATTAGCAAGCACAATATCAACATTGCAATTCCCAACACCACTCACCATATATTTACCTTGTGTCTTGCCACACGTTGGTGAAGTGGGTGATGATGAGAACTCATCGCGGCCGGAGGTGGAAGCAACTTGGAGCTCTTCATGCTGTGAAGGAAAAGATATCTCCTCGGAGAAACCACTGACAATATTAGAAATGGAACCACCAAATATTTCTTTAAGCTTGGTCCATTTCTCATGAGATGACTTGCGCTTTACAATCGTCAAGAACAAATTAACTGTGGGGCTCAAAGAGAAAATAATCTCATTAGATACTTGAGCTTCAAGATGTAAATTTTTCTCATCCGCTAAAGATAGATTTCGAGGATCCATCGGAGGAGAAAAACCTACATCTAGAAATCGCTCAATATTTGGACACAAGGTCCTAAGATTACAAAGCGAGAAATTTCTCCACAAAGTATATTTTGTGCCATCAAAGATAATTGTGTCATTGTGCACTATACTCCTAGCCTACATCTTTACACTCTAGGTGGTGAAGCCTAAACAAGGAGATACCTTGCTCCGATACCAATTGAAAGGATAGAGATGTCGCCTAGAGGGGGGTGAATAGGAAATTTCAAAACAATTATGGTTTTGGCTTGATAGAATGCGGAATTAAACTAACGTTTATTTTACAAGCACAAAACCTAAATACACTAGGCTCAACTAAGTGCACCAACAACAAATTAATCTAAGAAAGATAGCACAAGATAAATATACCACAAGTGATAAGCAAGATATAAGTACTTCAAGCTTGATGGCTATCACAAGGAAAGTAAGCTCAGATATAGAGATAACCGAGGCACGCGGAGACGAAGATGTATTCCCGTGTTCACCACCTTTGGTAAGGGAGCTACGTCACGTTGGAGAGGTGTGAGGTTCCACGAAGGATTCCTCACGTGCCACAAAGGCTCACCTTCTTCTCCGAGTCTATCCCACGAAGGAATAGGCCATTTCCTTATGGCTAGCTTTTCCTCCACTCCGGAGATGGCAAGCTTCACAACCACTTCATAAGCTCCACGAAGGAGAAGCCCGAGCCTCTTCACAATCTTCCACGAAGAGGACACCGCGGTACCAACCGCCAAGCCAACTAGGAGGTCAACCTCCAAGAGTAACAAGCTCACAGTCTCTCACTCGAACAAATCGTAATGGAGAGCTCAACACTTATGCAAGAATGCAAAGCAAGAACACCAAGGGTGCTCAAATCCTTAACTCTCAAATCCCACCAAAGCAACAAGTTCTAGGGAGGAATTAGAGAGGAAGAATAATGGTGGAAACCAACAAATGACTCCAAGATTTAGATCCAATGGGTTCCCCTCACTTAGAGGAGGAATTGATTGGTGGGGATTATAGATCTAGATCTCCTCTTCCAAAACCCTAAAAAAGATGCAAGAATCATAGGAGGGAAGGGAGAGGAAGAAAGCTCAAAGAGGTCAACAATGGAGGTCAAAAACATGCTCAAGAGCCTTAGAACTTTGGGGAAGAAGCCCCCCTTTTATACCCCTTCAAGGGGGATGACCTTTGGAAGCAAGATGCGCTGGGCGAACACGTTCCGGCGACGAAACCGGCGCCGCCGGATCAGCCGCTGGAATTTCCGGTCAAAACAGAAAGTTCCGGTACAAACCGAAACAACATACAGAACAGTTTTTCGGCGGTTTGCTGGAAATTTCCAGCGGTCGCCAGAAATTCCGGCCATAGACTCGGTCCGCCGGACTCCGATATCGATGATCTTGGGCTTGTTTTGACGAGGACAACAAGCTCTACAAGATGGTGCAGAGAAACATCATAGTCCAGCAAAGAAGGATAGAACCAAATAAAGAAAGGTAAGAAGCCTCATGTAACATCCCAGCATTAGAGCTTAGAAATAAGCTAAACACAGATGTGTGCATTGCATTCATGCATCAGAAAATCCGGGGAATTTTCGCGCAAAACTAAGAAGCTATAAAGGGATCAATATATCTTTTGTTTTGATGGAAACGTTTGTAGAATTATTTGTAGAACAATTGTTTTAGATTGTGATAGATTTCGCACAATTGTGATAGATTTCGACATGACCTTTGTGATGGAAACGTTCTGATGGAAACTAAGAAGCTAACGTTTAGCACAATTGTGATAGATTTCAACATGACCTTTGTAGAATTCTTATTTAAGGAGGGAATATATTCAAATATGAATTTGAATTTCAAATTTGAATTCAAATGAATTTAGAAAAATCCACAAATTGAATTATGGAATATTAAAATACTTGAGAGAAATGGAATGTTACTTCTAGAATAAAGTAACTGTTGGAATTATACCCTAGAGGCAATAATAAAGATGTTATTATTATAATTCTTGTTCATGATAAAGTTTATGTTCCATGCTAGAATTGTATTAAGCGGAAACTTTAATACTTGTGTGGTTTGTAAACAACACCGTGTCCCTAGTACGCCTCTATGGACTAGCTCATTGATCAATGATGGTTAAGGTTTCCTAACCATAGACATGAGTTGTCAATTGATAATGAGATCATATCATTGCGAGAATGATATGGTGGATAGACCCAAACAAAGCAGAGCAATTAGATCGTGTCATCGTGTTCGTCTTTGCGAAGCTTTTCCTATGTCAAATATTGTATTCCTTAGACCATGAGATAATGCAACTCCCTGGTATCGGAAGAAAGCTTTGAGGTCATCAAACGTCATCCTATGAGAGTGTGATCATAAAGGTGTCTCTCAGGTGATCGGAAAGTATCTGTTGGGTTGTATGTATCGAGATGGAATTTGTCCCTCCCAAGTCGGAGAGATATACTTCGGGCCCACTCGGTAATCGATATCAACACCGCTTGCAAGCATGTGGTTAAGGAGTTAATCACAAAGTGATATCGGATTACGGAACGAGTAAAGTACTTGCTGTGAACGAGATTGAACTAGGTATGACGGTACCGACGATCGAATCTCAGGCAAGTAAAATATCGCGAGACGAAGGGAATATATATATGGGATTGATTGAATCCTGGCATCGTGGTTCATCCGATATGATCATCGATGAATGTGTGGGAGTCAATATGGGTGCCCAGACCCCGCTGTTGATTATTGATAGAAGATCATGTCTGCATATTCTCGAACCCGCAGGGTCACACACTTAACGTATCTCGACGCTAGGATAGATTGGATAATTGGTTTATGAATTTTTGTTCGGAGTCTCGGATGGGATCCGGGATATCACGAGAGGTTCCGGAATGGTCCGGAGAATAAGATTCATATAAGGCAGTGCAGTTTTTGGAGTTCAGAATTGTTCCGGGTTAATCGGTATTGTATCGGAAGCTTCTAGAACCTTCCGAAAGGGGACCAACGTGGCCCCACCTTCCGGGAGGGGGAATGGGCCTATGAGGGAGTGTCCTGGCCGCATTGGGCCAGGGGCACAAGGACCCATAGGGCCCAGCCGATTCTAGAGAGATTTGACTCGTTTAAATCTCGGGATAGAATTTCTAGATAAGGGAGAGTTTAAATCGTTTAAACTAGAGATAGGATTTCTAGATAAGGGAGAGTTTAAATTGTTTAAACTAGAGATAGGCTTGGAGGAGGGGAAAGGGCTGGCCGCCCCCCTCTATATATAGAGGGGTGGTGCGCCCCCTCCCCTATACACACACCTTCCTCCAAGCCCTAGCAGCCTTGCTACCTTCCTCTCTCCCTCCCGACTGTTTGTAGGCGAAGCCCTGCAGCAGAAATTCTCTACCATATACACCATGCCGTCGTGCTGTAGATCCAATCTATCTCTCCACCATACTCGCTGGTCCGAGGAAGGAGGAGACGTCGAGGTGCTGCACGTGTGCATCTCACGGAGGCACCGCCACTTGTGGTGCTAGATCGGATCGGATCGCGAGGAGGAGAAGCGAGTACGACTACATCACCCACGTTCCGACGAACGTTCCGCTGTGCGAATCTTCAAGGGTATGAAGATCTAATCCAATCTCTCTCGTTGTTTGCATCTCCTAGATTAGATCTTGGCTTTCCCTCTGTTCGCTCCGTAGAAAATTTTGATTTACTATGCCGCGAAACCCATCAGTGGTATCAGAGCTAGATCTATGCGTAGATGTGTTTCACGAGTAGAACGCAACATGGTTGTTGCGGGCGTTGATGTTTTCTGTTGCAAGCCTCTTGTTTGTGTTCTTCTTATGACGCGGGATAGTGAGATTGAAGCGGTCCAGGCCAACCTTACGCGACGTCGTTCGCGAGACCGGCTCCGCACTTGACGTGTGGCTTGTTCCACACATGCGGCTGGTGGATGTCAGTTTCTCTCACTATAGTTGTCATGGGATTAACACAGGAGTTTGGCAACCATAATATCACTGTTGTGGCTTTCCGTAGGTAAGAATCGTTCTTAGCATCTACTCCCATAAAGCCACGTAAAACATGCAACAACAAAGTAGAGGCGTCTAACTTGTTTTTGCAGGGAGTGTTTTCTGTGATATGGTATGGCCCAAGATGTGATGATCATGTTTTGTAATGTTTCACGACTTGCATGTCGATGAGTACACAACCGGCAGGAGCCATATGGTTGTCTTTATAATTGTGTATGACCTGCGAGTCAACTTCTTATACGCCATGTAATAGCTTTACTTTATCGCTAAGTAGTTAGCAATAGTTGTAGTTGCTATTCGTGGTGGAGGCAATCATGGTGGAGTGATGGAGATCATGCCGGAACGCACAAGATGGAGATCATTGCGCGAAGATTGGCTATACCATGTCACATAAAGTTATATGCATGTGATGTTTATCCTTTATGTATCTTATTATGCTTAGATCGCGACGGTAGCATTATAAGATGATTCCTCACTTAAAGATCAAGATAAAAACTGTGTTCTCCCCAAGTATGCACCGTTGCGAAAGTTCGTCGTGTCCAAGCATCACGTGATGATCGGGTGCTATAGACTCTACGCTCACATACAACGGGTGCAAGCCAGTTTTTGCACACGCGGAAATACTTGGGTCTAACTTGACGAGCCTAGCATGTACAGACATGGCCTCGGAACACAAGAACCGAAAGGTTAAGCATGACTCATATGAATGATATGATCGACACTTCGTTGTCCACCATTGAAACCACATCTCTTCTCGTGATGATCGGATTAGGTGTGGTGAATTTGGATCGTGTTCACTAAACAACTTGAGGGATGTTGAATTTAGTGGGAGTTCATCTAGTAATTTGATTAAGTTGAACTATTTATCATGAACATAGTCTAAATTGTACTTGCAAATACTGTAGATCACATGGCCAAATCCAACTTCAACTTCAACGTTTTTGCTGAGAAGGAAAAGCTTAGAAACAATGGGTCTAACTTCACCAATTGGTTCCGCAATCTAAGAATCATTCTGTCTGGCGGACAAAAGGACTATGTCCTTGGTAAAGCGTTAGGTGACCCCCCTGCCGCAACTGCGTCGGCTGATGAGAAAGTTGTCTATCAGTCGCGCAAAGATGATTATGGTGTGATTAAGAGCACCATGTTGTTTGCTATGGAACCGGAGCTTCAAAATCGTTTTGAAACCTATCCCGGGCCCTTTGAGATTATCGAGGAGCTGAAAACCATGTTTCAGACTCAAGCTCATTCTGAGAGATATGAGATCTCTGAGAAGTTCTTTAACTGCAAGATGGAGGAAGGGAGTTCCGTTAGTGAGCACGCCATAAAGATGTCGGGCTACACTCAACGCCTTGAGCAACTGGAATGCACGATTCCAGAGGAGCTCAAGATTGACAGGGTTCTGCAATCACTCCCTCCCAGCTACAAAAGTTTTGTAGTGACTCATAATCAGATTGGTTCCACTGATACGATCACCGAGCTCTTCGCAAAGCTGAAGGCTGCGGAAGTGGACATCAAGAAGGATAATCATGTGTTGATGGTCAACAAGCGCTCCTTTAAGAAAGGTAAGGGAGCAAAGAAGCCCTTCAAGAAGGGCGGCGGCAAGCGCAATGCCCCTGCTGAGAAGAAGCTCAGGTCTGGTCCCAAGCCGGACACTGAGTGCTTCTATTGCAAGGACAAGGGTCACTGGAAGCGCAACTGTCCGAAGTACTTAGCGGACAAGAAGGCTGGCACCATCAAAGGTATATTTGATATACATGTTATTGATGTTTTCCTTACTAGCCCTCGTTGTAGTGCCTGGGTATTTGATACCGGTTCAGTTGCTAATATTTGTAACTCGAAACAGGAGCTACAGAATAGACGGCGGCTTGCGAGGGATGAGGTGACGATGCGCGTTGGCAACGGATCAAGAGTTGATGTGATGGCCGTCGGCACTCTCTCCTTAGTTTTACCTTCGGGATTAGTTTTAAACCTTAATAAATGTTATTATGTGCCTGCGTTGAGCATGAACATCATTTCCGGATCGTGTTTATTGCAAGACGGTTATTCATTTAAATCGAAGAATAATGGTTGTTCTATTTATATGAGTAACATCTTTTATGGTCATGCACCTCTTGTGAATGGTTTATTTCTTCTAAATCTCGAAAGGGATGAAACACACATCCATAACATTGAGGCTAAGAGATGCAAAGTAGATAGTGATAATACTACTTATTTGTGGCACTGTCGTCTAGGTCATATTGGTGTAAAGCGCATGAAGAAACTCCATTCTGATGGACTTTTGGAGTCTCTTGATTTTGAATCATTTGACACATGCGAACCATGCCTCATGGGCAAGATGATCAAAACCCCGTTCTCCAGTATGATGGAGCGAGCAACGGACTTGTTGGAAATCATACATACCGATGTATGCGGACCGATGAGTGTTTTGACGCGCGGTGGATATCGCTATTTCCTCACTTTTACCGATGACTTAAGTAGATATGGGTATATCTATTTAATGAAACATAAATCTGAAACGTCTGAAAAGTTCAAAGAATTTCAGAATGAAGTGGAGAACCATCGTAACAGAAAGATTAAGTTTCTACGATCCGATCGTGGGGGCGAATATTTGAGTTATGATTTTCTCACGCATCTTAAAGCAAGCGGAATTGTTTCGCAACTCACGCCACCCGGAACACCACAGCGCAATGGTGTGTCTGAACGCCGGAATCGAACCCTATTAGATATGGTCCGATCGATGATGTCTCTTACTGATTTGCCGTTATCATTTTGGGGTTATGCATTAGAAACCGCTGCATTCACTTTAAATAGGGCTCCATCTAAATCCGTTGAGACGACACCGTATGAACTGTGGTTTGGTGCTAAACCTAAGTTGTCGTTTCTTAAAGTTTGGGGATGCGAAGCTTACGTCAAGAAGTTGATGCCGGACAAGCTCGAACCCAAAGCGGAGAAATGCGTCTTCATAGGATACCCTAAGGAAACTATTGGGTATACCTTCTATCACAGAACCGAAGGCAAAGTGTTTGTCGCAAAGAACGGTTCCTTTCTTGAGAAGGAGTTTCTCTCGAAAGAAGTGAGTGGGAGGAAAGTAGAGCTAGACGAGGTTATTGAACCTTCTCTTGAATTGGAGAGTAGCGCAGCACCTGAAATTGTTCCAGTGCCGCCTGCACCAACAATAGAGGAAGCTAATGACAAGGATCATGAAGCTTCGGACGATGCTGCTACTGAACGTCGCAGGTCGACAAGGTCGCGTGCCCCTCATGAGTGGTACGGCAACCCTGTCTTGACTGTCTTGTTGGTAGAAGACAGTGAACCTACGAACTATGAGGAAGCGATGATGAGCCCAGACTCTGAGAAATGGCTGGAAGCCATGAAATCCGAATTGGGATCCATGAGAGAAAACCAAGTATGGACTTTGGTGGACCCTCCTAGCAACCGAAAGGCCGTTGAGTGCAAATGGATCTTCAAGAAGAAAACGGACGCGGATGGTAATGTTACCGTCCATAAAGCACGGCTTGTCGCGAAAGGTTTTCGACAAGTTCAAGGTGTTGACTACGATGAGACTTTCTCTCCCGTAGCGATGTTTAAGTCCATTCGGATTTTATTAGCAATTGCTGCGTTTCATGATTATGAAATATGGCAGATGGATGTCAAGACTGCTTTCCTCAATGGCAACATTGATGAAGAGTTGTAAATGATGCAACCCGAAGGTTTTGTCGATCCTAAGGATGCTAGTAAAGTATGCAAACTTCAGCGTTCCATTTATGGACTGAAGCAAGCATCTCGGAGTTGGAACCTTCGTTTTGATCAAGTGATCAAGAGCTTTGGATTTGTTCCAAATTGCTACGAAGCTTGTATCTACAAGAAAGTGAGTGGGAGCTCGGTGACGTTTCTGGTACTGTATGTGGATGACATATTGATTATCGGAAATGACATCAACATACTTAACGATGTGAAGAGTTATTTGAACAAGTGTTTTTCAATGAAAGACCTAGGTGAAGCTGCTTATATATTGGGCATCAAAATCTATAGAGATAGACAAAGACGCCTGATAGCTTTAAGCCAAAGTACATACCTAGACAAAGTTCTGAAAAGGTTCAGAATGGATAAGGCAAAGAAAGGTTCAGTGCCTATGTTGTCAGGTAAGATATTGAGTGAGGCTCAGTGTCCAGCTACGGTAAATGATAGGGAAGCTATGACCAAAGTGCCTTATGCCTCGGCCATAGGTTCCATCATGTATGCCATGCTGTGTACTAGACCGGATGTGTCCAACGCTCTTAGTTTGACGAGCAGATATCAAAGTGATCCAGGAGTGGAACACTGGACAACCGTGAAGAACATCCTAAAGTACCTAAATAGAACTAAAGAAATGTTCTTAGTCTATGGGGTTGATGAACAGCTTGTCGTAAAAGGTTACGTCGATGCTAGTTTCGACACCGACAAGGATGATTCTAAATCTCAGACAGGATACGTTTATATTTTGAATGGAGGAGCTGTGAGCTGGAGAAGCTGCAAGCAAAGCGTGATCGCGGGATCTGCAGTAGAAGCGGAATACATGGCTGCTGCAGAAGCGTCAAGTGAAGGAGTTTGGATCAGAAACTTCATCACTGAGCTTGGCGTGGTTCCAAGTGCATTGGACCCACTGGAGATATTGTGTGACAACACTGGCGCCATAGCACTCACTAAGGAACCAAGATATCATCCAAAGACCAAGCATATCAACCGCAAGTTTCATATAATCCGAGATTATATAGCAGATGGAGATCTGAAGATTAGCAAAGTACATACGGATCTGAATGTCGCAGATCCATTGACTAAACCCCTTCCACGTGTAAAACATGATCAACACCTCAGTGCCATGGGTGTGAGATTGTTGCCAGATGTAAACTAGATTATTGACTCTAGTGCAAGTGGGAGACTGTTGGAATTATGCCCTAGAGGCAATAATAAAGATGTTATTATTATAATTCTTGTTCATGATAAAGTTTATGTTCCATGCTAGAATTGTATTAAGCGGAAACTTTAATACTTGTGTGGTTTGTAAACAACACCGTGTCCCTAGTACGCCTCTATGGACTAGCTCATTGATCAATGATGGTTAAGGTTTCCTAACCATAGACATGAGTTGTCAATTGATAATGAGATCATATCATTGGGAGAATGATATGGTGGATAGACCCAAACAAAGCAGAGCAATTAGATCGTGTCATCGTGTTCGTCTTTGCGAAGCTTTTCCTATGTCAAATATTGTATTCCTTAGACCATGAGATAATGCAACTCCCTGGTATCGGAAGAAAGCTTTGAGGTCATCAAACGTCATCCTATGAGAGGGTGATCATAAAGGTGTCTCTCAGGTGATCGGAAGTATCTGTTGGGTTGTATGTATCGAGATGGAATTTGTCCCTCCCAAGTCGGAGAGATATACTTCGGGCCCACTCGGTAATCGATATCAACACCGCTTGCAAGCATGTGGTTAAGTAGTTAATCACAAAGTGATATCGGATTACGGAACGAGTAAAGTACTTGCTGTGAACGAGATTGAACTAGGTATGACGGTACCGACGATCGAATCTCGGGCAAGTAAAATATCGCGAGACGAAGGGAATATATATATGGGATTGATTGAATCCTGGCATCGTGGTTCATCCGATATGATCATCGATGAATGTGTGGGAGTCAATATGGGTGCCCAGACCCCGCTGTTGATTATTGATAGAAGATCATGTCTGCATATTCTCGAACCCGCAGGGTCACACACTTAACGTATCTTGACGCTAGGATAGATTGGATAATTGGTTTATGAATTTTTGTTCGGAGTCTCGGATGGGATCCGGGATATCACGAGAGGTTCCGGAATGGTCCGGAGAATAAGATTCATATAAGGCAGTGCAGTTTTTGGAGTTCGGAATTGTTCCGGGTTAATCGGTATTGTACCGGAAGCTTCTAGAACCTTCCGGAAGGGGACCAACGTGGCCCCACCTTCCGGGAGGGGGCATGGGCCTATGAGGGAGTGTCCTGGCCGCATTGGGCCAGGGGCACAAGGCCCCATAGGGCCCAGCCGATTCTAGAGAGATTTGACTCGTTTAAATCTCGGGATAGAATTTCTAGATAAGGGAGAGTTTAAATCGTTTAAACTAGAGATAGGATTTCTAGATAAGGGAGAGTTTAAATTGTTTAAACTAGAGATAGGCTTGGAGGAGGGGCAAGGGCTGGCCGCCCCCCCCCTCTATATATAGAGGGGTGGTGCGCCCCCTCCCCTATACACACACCTTCCTCCAAGCCCTAGCAGCCTTGCTACCTTCCTCTCTCCCTCCCGACTGTTTGTAGGCGAAGCCCTGCAGCAGAAATTCTCCACCATATACACCACGCCGTCGTGCTGTAGATCCAATCTATCTCTCCACCATACTCGCTGGTCTGAGGAAGGAGGAGACGTCGAGGTGCTGCACGTGTGCATCTCACGGAGGCACCGCCACTTGTGGTGCTAGATCGGATCGGATCGCGAGGAGGAGAAGCGAGTACGACTACATCACCCACGTTCCGGCGAACGTTCCGCTGTGCGAATCTTCAAGGGTATGAAGATCTAATCCAATCTCTCTCGTTGTTTTCATCTCCTAAATTAGATCTTGGCTTTCCCTCTGTTCGCTCCGTAGAAAATTTTGATTTACTATGCCGCGAAACCCATCAGTAATATGATAAAGTTATTGGAACACATATTATATTTACAATTATTCAAATAGATAATATAATTGAAATTTAAATACAAAAGAAAAAAAGAGAATTACAACAATAAATAAGAACTGAATTGATATTTATAAACAAGATATAAATATTACAAGATTTAGATTAAAAATAGAAAGAAAATTTAAATTTATTATTCAAATATTACACTGTTTTTAGAAATGTTTAAATACAAATGAAAGATTACAATAATGAAGTGCAAAATAATAAAAAGGAAGACCTAAATTACATTTCCTAAACTAAGGTGAATCTTGTATCTTCTTTTCTTCTTATTCCTATGTACCTGCAAAACAACTTAAAAGAAAACAAAACAACAGAAATGGAAAACAGGGGGTTATGGTGGGTATGGTACTCTCAGGTTGGCAATGAAATGCATTGCTTGGTCATCATTGAGTAGTAATAAAAAAGGGCCAATGTAGAATCTGTTCTTATCATGATTTTGCCTCAGACAATTTGCATCACTGGCAGTAGAGGGGCAAGTTTCACCTAAGTCGGATAAAAAGGTAAAAGGTAAAACATCAGGAAATATCAAGCAATCACTTGATCTTATCCACAAGACACATCAAGCAAGCTAAAAGATTAGTCACTGCATGCTGGTGTGTTGTCAAACACTAGAGGCATCACATGGGGTACAAAGGGAAGAGCACAGCCGTAGCTGATAAGATTAGAATTTCTCTACACACCACACTTAGCCCAAAACTACACTTAGATCACTGGTTCATCATCAGGAACCACACCTGTTCTTTCTCAACACCACAAGATCACCCATCATATCAACACCATATCTCTAACCCTGGTTGCTTGGTAAATCCATTCAAGAGCTAGGACAAGGGGGGAAATCAAGATCAATAACAGCTTGAGGAGAAGGAGGCTGTCAGTAGCAGAAAAGTTATAGGAACTCAAGTAGACCAAGCAAGCAATCAAGATCCACTCAAGAAACATCAACTATTATTTTGCATATCAGGTTGGCAGCTTATAAGAGTAGTCATCCTCTGCTCTACTCACTTATTTCTTTAGAGCATGGTTTCAGTGGGGGAAATAGAAGGCTCTCAGACTGGTGTAGAAATGCTACACCAGTGTCATCATTGAGCTAGGAGAAACATTTCAAGCATTTGTTCTTACATATAAAAATGATTAATCCTCAGACTATGCTTCATTGGCAGCCAAAGTTTATCAAATCAAGCAGCAAATCATGTTGCTATATATATATATATATATATATCACTACTGTGCACACTCATTTGAGGCACCATAGTAGGATTCTACAGCTAGCAGAAGCCACCATTTAGGGATCTAATAAATCATTCCTAATGAATTTTTTCATGTTTACAATACAAACAGGGCACACCAAATGAATTCAAATCATTTCCCTATTCAAGAATTTTAGGAATCATCTACAAATACACTCACTTGTTAACATCATATGGATAGCAATCCATGACCAATGCTACTAGCAACATCACATCCTGGAATTGTCTTAGTCGACAGTACCAAAGCTAGTAATTAATTCCCTAGCAGCAGTCTGGAGATAAAGAAGTATCTCCAATAAACAAGAACTGACAAAACAAAACAAAAATATGTATTGTAGTAAGTATACCAGAAATAGAACATATATGTGTACAAACTTGATCAAACATACATCTACTATACTCATAAAATTTTCCAAAGAGTACTGCATATGTGCATATACTACCACACCTCACATACACATAATCTGAGAGATATTTGTGTGAAACATATGCATCTTAGAATACATGCAAGCATTTAAACGAAAGACACAAGTTATAGTGTGCTTAAATCTTCAATGCCCACTCTTATACCTCACATACATCTTATTTGCTACATATTCGTGTGGATGCATTTAGCTAAAATAATTTTAGGTATATCTTTGGCAAGAGCATCTGTGAACTGTTTTATTAGATTGCTTAACCAAGTAGAACAATTGGCCATACAGGTTTTACCCTAGTTACCACTAGAACTAAACCAGACTACTTAGAATAGATTACAAATTCCCATCTAGCGTGGCATACAACCATATCTATTTTACCACCAAATGAAAGCAACAAATAATATTACTCATCAAAGTGTGGTGCACTGGAAATCACTGCAACACCACTAATGGCCAAATCATACAACATCACAAATTGACTAACCAGAGTAAACTGCAGTAAGTACACCATTTCAGAATCATCCATTGCAGGTTATTGATGCATAGTATCCATACCAAAACCCCTATCAACCACTTAATCAAATCTAGGCCTAATTAGAACATCAATAACCAGCACTACATCAACTACATGACCAATAAGACCAACTAGATCAAGTAGTCATCTCCAGGCTTAATGAGAATACTAAAATTAACCACCTAACATCCAAATTGGATAAATCGTCGACTCGAGGGTCGGTCACACAAGAATTACCTAGATCAAAGTAGGAGAAAATGCAGGAATAACATAATAGCCGAAATAGATATGGAATTCACCACCGGGGTTACATTCACTGCCGCCCCTCTGGCATTATAAATAAGATTAGTCCATAGCAAGCCCTGGCCATGGGAAGCAGAGGACCATCAGTAGCCTAGCACTAGCCAAAGATGGATGGAAGAGACGCACCAGGGGCGCATAGCAAGGTCATAGGCGAGAAGGGGCTACAGGAGAAGGTGAAGTCACTGCAAGAGAGCCATAGGAAGCGGGCCTCGAACTAGAGACATGGGCAGGAGCAGTGAAGCGAGCTAGGTCGCGTCGTCCCCGACGCCAACCAGCCGGAGGAGCGGGCTTGGGGGCGCGTTGTGGGCACAAGCCCTAGTGGCTAGGGTTTCACGGGCGCACACATCAGAGCCGAACCAGGCCGAGGAAGAGAGAAATTGAGAGAGGATAGGGAGGCAAGGCATCTCCAGTGAGCAGCTCCACCAGATGCGGTCAACAGCAGCCGGAATAGCGGTAGGTGGTGGCATACGCATTGGGAGTAGAAGGGGATGAGGAAGAGAGGTCGTGCGCATGAGTGTGCATGGATGAGAGGAATGAGAGAGAGGGGGTGTTGGGCTGGGAATAGCCCAACTGGATGGGCTTAGGTGGGCCGAATCGACCTAAGGGCCAAATTATCCTATACACCTAGTTCAATTAGCAAAGAAATAAAAATAGAAAGGTAATATACATTGATTATAAATTACCACAATACCTTTAATAATATTCAAACATTAAACAAATGTAGGGAAATCCTAAAAATATAATTAATATGTCTAAATAATCACAAAAATGATATTTATCCAAGAAAAATATAAAACCACTTGATTAAACTAAATAAATACCATTAATTTATTAAAGGCACTAGAGTTCTCAATAAATTAAAATAATATAAGGAAATTTCCTAAAAATTAATAAAAATCATTTTTATGTATAAAAATAAATCTACTATTTTATAAAAAATACTAACTTAGAGTTTTACAAATAAAACATAAAGCAAATATTTAAAGACACTTAATGATTTGAAGAATTTTAAAAAAAATAAAGATAATACTTAAAAATAAATAAAATTCATTTTAAAGATATTTAATAAGTATATTTTACTAAAAAATACTATGTATATTATTCAAAAACATTTTAATAACATTAAATAATGAAACTCATTTAATTATTTTACTAAAATAAAATAACCACTTTGTTAATTCTTTAAATTTATTTACTAAAAAATAAATAATCACATTTCTTAATAAAACAGTAAAACCTTTAAAATTAATTACTAAGTATAAATCAATAATCATAATAAAACTTAAGTATAACTATTAACTTTATAATACTCTTTTAAACCCTAAATCCAAATTCAAAACCACAATCTTTAAAATAATTTTATACATCATTCACTAATATTAAGAAGAAATGATATTAACATCTAAATAATAGTTAACATGACTTTAAATCCAACCCTTCACTTAAATATAAAGTGAATAATTCCACACATTAATTATACTCATCATAAATTTAAAACTTGGGAATAATTAAAAACATATTACACCTTTAGTTTACTTACCCTTTTAAAGTTAACTTTAGTCTCAAAATCTTATAACATTATGTCTAATAAACTACTTATGTTTTTATAGTTAACTTTGGTCTATTTAACTTAAGACATAAAGCATCTCAAGTCCAAACTAATCAAGCAAACACCAAAATACATTGATCATGTTCTATTAACAATAAAAAATTGTTTAAACCTTAGAAAGGAAATATTTTCTTCAAATGTTATTCTTTTTGCCACTTCAAACAATAATCTTATAATAAGTTCTTCAATTCTTAACAACACAATTCCAAGGATGTTTATCAATAATCACCAAATGACAATTTACCATAATCACATTATTGTATACTTTACTTGTATATATTTAATTGTTAACACTTAAGTTCCTTATAAAGGTCATTACTTATAAAGTAAAATTTTAAGATAAATCAACTCTTAAAAGAATCACTTGAATTCACTTCACTCAAAGTATTTGGAATTCAATTTGGGAGTTTTACAAAATTGCATTACATTAGTTATGCATAATAGCATCTTGCTTCTTTAAACATTAGTCCTTACGGACAAATGATGCTAATTTCAGATATTGGATCTTATATTGTCTTGAAGACCGTGAGTGTATAATCTTGCAATCACAAAAGGCAAGTTCACACTTGCTCATGTCCTTTGATTATTTTTTGTAAATATTTTGCAAATCAAGTGTTGTCATCACCTGCATTTCAAAAAGTTCGGAAAACACTATTTTCCTAGTAATATGATTATAGGTTATTTACCATGAGGTAATAACCTACTATGAAAGTTCGGGTGGTAAAGGAACTTATTATCTAGGACTTAACAACCAATGTCGCTAGTGATTCTTGCGTCGTATATTACGCGTTAACCATGAGATTTGGAATGGGACCGAGAAGTCAGCTGTATCCTTTTCCTTTCGTATGGAGGCAATACTACCTGAAAGTGACATTGTGATTCTTTGTCCGGATCCAACATATGGGTGGGCACCCTTAGGCCCCGCGTTTTTGGTGTCTAGATTATCTATGAGTGGTTGTCGGGGGTTTAGCCGAACCTATAAGGTACTTACCTGGGCATCACCAGCTCATAGAGTCTTCGGGGCTCATCAGGGTTTTAGCCTGCTCGAAAGGGGGCTTAATAGAGGTGAGCCAGCCTCGAAGGATCGTGCAGACATATGGGGTAACGGAGAGGGCAGTGATTGGCTTGGATCATCTACTGGGCCCCACAACATGGAATTGTGGACGGGTAAGCTGCCCGGTTGTGCAACAAGGAGTTGATCTCTCATGGGTAAAGTAACGCACCTCTGTAGAGTGTAAGAACTGTAACTTGTTACTCCCTGTTCCGGGAAGGAGCTGCGAACGCGGCAGGAAAGGAACTCCATGAAAGTTCTGGTAAACCCGTGAAGGCTGACGGACATAGCTTTTCAGAATAAAAGAAACCTTTGAAGAAATGTTTATGAAAACCTGCATTGCCTATGACCTATGGTCTGTGGATGTAGATATAATGCATCAAACACTCCTTTTCTAGTGAACTTGTTGAGTACGCTCGTACTCAACGTATCTTCTTAACCCTTGCTAGATTCTGAAGCCAATACAGTCGACGTCTACATTAACTTATGCTCAAGGAAATCTTCATCAACAGTTCAAGCTCTTCATTGAAGTCAAGGAAGTCAACATATACATCAATTAAAGTGAAGGCGAAGTTGCTGATTAGATAGGAATATAATCTCTAGCCATAGAACCTATTTATGTAGTGTATTGCAATAGCAGCAATGCTAGACCATTGGTTGAAATACTAGTCTTATTAGTATGATAGTTTTTGAGTTGTTTATTCCTGATTGTTCCTTATAAGAAGTTTCTCTCTCTCTCTTTAACCTAGAGTGTTCTCTGGATCTTGTGAAAAGAGTTGAGTTGTAACATATAGTCATGTCTTGGACCTGATGTGTTTCTGTTGTACCACTCTGAGGGATGTAATACTAGTGAACGGTGTTTCATTGGTGTTATGTCAATGACTATAGTGTACTACATCATGCATTGGTATGTTGGGTCACCGCAGTTGGTATCAGAGCATATGCTTTGACCTTAGGATTAAAACCGTTTTAGGAAGATCTGTAGGTTGGATAGTGACTATAGGAGCCATCTTATCTAAACCAAATATTCTTATGACTTGTAATGAGTATCCACTTGAGGATAAACCTTGTCACAAAATGCTTAAGTCATGGAGTAGTATCCATCTTTTCTCGGTATGGTGCTAGTCCCAAGATGGTAGAACACCATTAAGATGTCTTAAGTAGGCTAAAACAGTAGTGTAGATTATGACAGAGTTTAGGATATCATATGGAGTAGTTTAAATGGTGTAGCCTAACCTTAGAATTCAAGTAGCATAGTGGAATCTTAGTGTTAGTTGGTAACCAAAGACAACCTGATAAATATCATTAGGATAAATGTGGATGTAATGAGTAGTAATCATGTGGGATTCACTTGAGAATTCTATGTGATGAAGTGAAATCATGCTAATAATCAATGGTAGTACTATGTGAAATAAAGTCATCATGGTGAGATTAGCTCTTAAATCATGATAAATAAGTAAAACATAACAAGATCATGGTGAGATTAGCTCTGAAACCATGCTATAGGTGTAAATATGACAAGTAATTAGTAAACTATCTTGAGGTAGAAGTAAGAAAATAACATGGTAGAACTATGATAGAAGTCATAGGTGCTAGAAAATTCTAATAATCTTTGGTTTAAGTTAGTAATAGAATCTAGTAGGCATTTGGAGTGATCATGTGAGGATAGTTACTAAATAAGTAAGATTGGTTATAATTAATTATTCTAAAAGTGAGATAGAAGTTTAGTCAGAACCAAATTGAGACCACTTTGTTTAAGATTATCCTATTGCACTTGAGAAATTTGGGTAAATATTAAGATAAAGAATAGTTTGACCCTATGTACTAAGTATCACGATATAAACCTATATGAGGAGGTGTCATATACTACACAACTAAGCCTGAATTGTGGAGATACTATACTCAACTACTATATTCTGGGCTTAGAATATTGTGTGTTATATGTAACACATTTGGATTCATTTGTTTTTCTTGGATCTTCTTGTTTGACTAGATCTATACATGAAGTTTGACTTGATGTGCAAATGCATGTTGCAACATCCAGTTACTACTTGATTTTATAGACCTAGATAGAAATGGGAATTCATGTAAGGGAGAGACGAGTTCCAAAGACCAAGATGAAGACCTACATGAAGGGTAAAGCCAAGTATGAGGAGTATCAATCCAATATGAAGGATGGATCAAGTTCAGATAATTAATAAATAGCAATAAGAAGGAAGATTAGTGTAGAACATGTATGGAGCAACAAGAAGTAATAAACTTAAAGTTCATTCAAAGCAGGTGATGTTGCCAAGGAATTAATGAAGTAGTAGTACCAAGTTCATGAAGCATCATGAATTAGTACAAAGAATAAGCTTTGGAAACCAAAATGGTATTCAAGCTCTAACAAGTGAATGCCGATAGTATGTCGAAAATCATAGGGTAATACATATACCCTAGGATAGTTTGCAGCTGTTATCTTGTTCGCAGCTGGTATTTGGTTAACTTAGTTAACCAGATCTTCTTAAAAATTGCATCAAGAGCATAAAACTTGGCCTAAGTTAAGAAATACATGAAGGAGTATAAAATTTAAAGCGACCGTCTTTCGAGGCGCCTCGCAAAGTCAGGCCTATCAAAGCAAAAATGTACAAACATTAAGTAAGACAAATAAAAATGGAAGATTTACTTCGAAGATCCACAACTGTGTGGGTATACCGTAATTCTTTTGTGAGACCTTAAATAGGTTAAGTATAAGCTGAATAGAGACCATAAAAGCCAATGGTTAGTAAATTTATAGTTTAGAGACCATTAGTAAACCCTAAGGGGGAGAGTAAACTGTAAATGGAAGTATCGCTATCTAGATTCTTGGGTAAAGGTTGGAGAAGAAATACTAACCTATGACAACATTAAGCCTTATTTTAATAAGGTTATAAGAAAGTCATCATTATAAAAGTACTTTTGGAAGTATGCCTAGATGAAAGATCGAATTTTACTTTAGGGTAGTAGTACTCAAACCTTAAGACAATTATTAAATGGAAGTTGAAAAGGTACTTAAGGTAATAAAAAAAGATTATCAAAGGCTTGATAAGGTGAAAGCTTAAAGGTGATAAAATAGAATAGACCTAACAGACTAATTCTAAAAGAAACAACTCTTAAGTGATCCTTAAGAGAGAATAAGGCACAGTCAATTAGATATCTGTAGAGGAACAAGAAATTCCAATGGGTATGGACTAAATGTGTTCAAAACCAATGTACAGAAGGACCACCAGTATAAATCATAAAATGACAATCCAAAAATTTAGTCTTTTGGCCACAACTATTGTGTTATAACAATTAAAACCCTGTTTTAGTGAGACTTCCTATACCTTACACAGTATAGTAAGAAAGTTCGATGATTAAATAAAAGGAGTTGGATTAGGATACCTATTTAGGTTAAGGAACTAAAGAAGAGACCCTAGATTAAGGAGTTTATAATAAGGACTTATCCTTAAAGGTGGATAGTAAGAGGAACCTTGGAGTTTTGAAGAAAACAAGTTGGAAATTGCGAAGAATGGTGAGAAAGCAAAGAAAAAGATCTGGATATGGAATGCTACAATTATTCCCATTAAGGTTACCATGGATTTGAGAAATGCCGTAACCAACACAAGTCAATTCCTTACTCCAAAACGTGAGAGTTTACGAACTTCGGGGACGAAGTTTATTTTAAGGGGGAGAGTCTGTAACATCCCAGCATTAGAGCTTAGAAATAAGCTGAAACACATATGTGTGCATTGCATTCATGCATAGAAAATCCGAATAATTTTCGCGCTTTTGAACAAAACTTGTCAAAGTGATTGAAGCTTCTCTTAACTTGATGGAATTTAAGTAGATCATCAAGTTGACTACGATAAGTTTCAATATGACCTTGCTAAAACCTTATTTTGGGTAAGGGAGATTTGATCTAAGGGTAGATCAAATGTAGTAGAATTTTAACCCTAGTACATTACTTAATGATTTATATTTGATCCTTAAGTAATCATATCCTAGTATTCATTACACAACTCAGGAATACCAAGTTATAAATATAACTTAAGTAGTAGGAATGTAACAACTAAATCTTAATCTCATCTACTTATACCATGAGTATCATGGTAATACCTAACCTTAATTCTTTAGTGAGATTGAGTAGGAAGGAAACCAAGTCAAGATCATTCACCATATATTTTTCTTTCCATATCAATCTTTACTATCTCTATTGAATCATATTCTAATATCTATTGTTCGTCAATGTTGAGTAATCAAATATTGATTCACCAATTCTTAGACTATCAATTCTTGATCTATTAACTCTTGTCCTTATCATAGCATTCATTCGAGTCCTTTAGAGAAGGAGGTAAGAAGAGGTAAGTGGGAATGCTAGTTTTAGGTATCATCTATAGATGGGAGTGTTGGAAGAGAATAAGATCATTGTGATAATTGATGGAGTTAACTCACTCCTGAGTGGATAGAAGAGTTATCTGGAATATATATTTGTATGGCAACAAAGAAGATTACAAGGATGAATATTGAAGGTAGTTACCAAGGAGTAATCCTATAGGATTAAGTAGACATAGTCAATGAATAATATCTCTTAGTCCAATAGAGATATTTAGAATATAATTACATACAATTGTACTGATGTATTGATGAAGGCCTTGATTAGCCAACTGGAAACCTAAACCATAAATGATCAAATTATTATAATGATCATGCTTTAGTCACCAAGATTGAATGCTTATATCATGTATAAGTGACATTGGTGGATATAACATGATTGAACCCTAGTATATATATGTTATCCTAGGTTAGTCATGACAAGTCACCATGTTAGAATGTGAAGTTAAGTATAAGATATGGGAGTCAAGTAGAGATAAGATAGTATAATTAAGCTGAAGCTAGAGTAGCATGGAGTTATTGAAGTAGTGTTATTCCTTTTAAAGAATAGTAAGCTTTTGAGGAGAGTAGTTTTACATATACATCTACTAGAGTAATATTAGTGGTGGATGATTATGGAAGAGTATGACTTGTGTTAGAAGTAACTACTTGTTGGATTAGAGGTTGTCAGCAGTAGAGTAGTTGATATAACCAAGTATGGATATGAGAAGATTATGAAAGCTTTAGTGTCAAGCTCATTGGATTTATAAATGGATTTAGAAGAATAAAAGGTGGATAAGAATATTCTTGTGAAGTAAAGCCCATCATGTTAACACATGATGATGGATATAAAGAAGTAGAATATCTAGGAAAGGAATTCCTTAATCTGAAGTCCAAAAATATAAAGTATGGAAGATAGGAATTCTTGGTAAACACTAAACCCTAAATATTTAACCAAGCATAAAAATACATTGCATCTGATTGATCTATCATCCTATTTCCACAATGTCTTATAGGAATAATTGAAGGGTTTCGCAGCATAGTAAATCAAAAAAATTCTACGGATGCGAACGGGAAAGCCAAGATCTAATCTAGGAGATGCAATCAACGAGAGGGATAGATGAGATCTTCATACCCTTGAAGAAATCGCACAGCGGAAACGTTCAACAGAACGTGGTTGGTGTAGTCGTACTCGCCTTCTCCTCCTCGCGATCCGATCAGATCCAACACCGCAAGTGGCGACGCCTCCGAGAGATGCACACGTACGGCACCGCGACGTCTCCTCCTTCCTCGGTCCAGCAAGTGGGGTGGAGAGATAGATTGGATCTACAACACGACGGCGTGGTGCTACGGTGGAGAGTTTCTGCAGCAGGGCTTCGCCTACGCGCAGTCGGGAGAGAGAGAGGTGGAGGGGCAGCAGGATGGCAGCTAGGGTTGGAGGAGTGGGGTAGGAGGGCTGCGCCCCTGCCCTCTATATATAGGGGGCTGGCTGGCCCCCTTGGCCCCTCCTCCAATCCCTAGGGCGGCGGCCCCAAGGGTTGGAGTGGATGGCAAGTTTCCTCCCTCCTTCTAGAAGGTTTCCCTAGGGTTTGGCCGGCTGGGCCTATGGGGCCTTGTGCCTCTGGCCCAATGTGGCCAGGGCACTCCCTCATAGGCCCATGCACCCCTACGACAACTGGGGCCACGTTGGTCCCACTCTGGAAGCTTCTAGAACCTTCCGGTACAATACCGAACATTCCGAAACAATTCTGAAATCCAAAAACTGCTTTCCTTTATATGAATCTTATTCTCCGGACCATTCCGAAACCTCTCGTGATGTCCTGGATCTCATCCGAGACTCCGAAAAAAACTCATAAACCAATTATCCATTCTATCCTAGCGTCGAGGCACGTTAAGTGTGTGGCCCTACGGGTTCGAGAATATGCATACATGATCTTCTATCAATAATCAACAGCGGGATCTGGAAACCCATATTGACTCCCACATATTCTTTGATGATCATATCGGATGAACCACAATGTCAGGATTCAATTAATCCCATATTTATATTCCCTTCGTCACACGATATTTTACTTGCCCGAGATTCGATCGTTGGTATCTGCATACCTAGTTCAATCTCGTTCATAGCAAGTACTTTACTCGTTCCATAATCCGATATCACTTTTTGATTAACTCCTTAACCATGTGCTTGCAAGCGGTGTTGATATCGATTACCGAGTGGGCCCGAAGTATATCTCTCCGACTTGGGAGGGACAAATCCCATCTCGATACATACAACCCAACAAGTACTTTCCGATCACCTGAGAGACACCTTTATGATCACCCTCTCATAGGATGAAGTTTGATGACCTCAAAGCTTTCTTCCGATACCAGGGAGTTGCATTATCTCATGGTCTAAGGAATACAATATTTGACATAAGAAAAAGCTTCGAAAAGATGAACACCATGACACGATCTAATTTCTCTGCTTGATTTGGGTCTGTCCACCATATAATTCTCCTAATGACATGATCTCATTATTAATCGACAACTCATGTCTATGGTTAGGAAACCTTAACCATCATTAATCAATGAGCTAGTCCATAGAGGCGTACTAGGGACACGGTGTTGTTCATAAACCACACAAGTATCAAAGTTTCCGCTTAATACAATTCTAGCATGGAATATAAACTTTATCATGAACAAGAATTATAACAATAACATCTTTATTATTGCCGCTAGGGCATAATTCCAACAGTCTCCCACTTGCACTAGAGTCAATAATCTAGTTTACATCTGGCAACAATCTAACACCCATGGCATTAAGGTGCTGATCATGTTTTGCACGTGGAAGAGGTTTAGTCAACGGATCTGCGACATTCAGATCCGTATGTACTTTGCTAATCTTCAGATTTCCATTTGTTATATAATCTCGAATTATATGAAATCGGCGGTTGATGTGCTTGGTCTTTGGATGATATCTTGGCTCCTTAGCCAATGCTATGGCGCCAGTGTTGTCGCACAATATCTCCAGTGGGTCCAAGGCACTTGGAACCACACCAAGCTCAGTGATGAAGTTCCTGATCCAAACTCCTTCACTTGACGCTTCTGCAACAGCCATGTATTCCGATTCTACTGTAGATCCCGCTATCACGCTTTGCTTGCAGCTTCTCCAGCTCACAGATCCTCCATTTAAAATATAAACGTATCCTGTCTTAGATTTAGAATCATCCGGGTCGGTGTCGAAACTAGCGTCGACGTAACCTTTTACGACGAGCTGCTCATCACCTCCATAGACCAAGAACATTTCTTTAGTCCTATTTAAATACTTTAGGATGTTATTTACGGCTGTCCAGTGTTCCACTCCATGATAACTTTGGTATCTGCTCGTCAAACTAAGAGCATTGGACACATTCGGTCTAGTACACAGCATGGCATACATGATAGAACCTATGGCCGAGGCATATGGCACTTTGATCATGGTTTCTCTATCGTTTACCGTAGCTGGACACTGAGCCTTGCTCAATATCTTACCTGACAACATGGGCACTGAACCTTTCTTTGCCTTATCCATTCTGAACCTTTTCAGAACTTTGTCTAGGTATGTACTTTGGCTTAAAGCTATTAGGCGTCTTTGTCTATCTCTATAGATTTTGATGCCTAATATATAAGCAGCTTCTCCTAGGTCTTTCATTGAAAAACATTTATTCAAATAACTCTTCACATCGTTAAGCATACCAATGTCATTTCCAATAATCAATATGTCATCTACATATAGTACTAGAAATGTCACTGAGCTCCCACTCACTTTCTTGTAGATACAAGCTTCGTAGCAATTTGGAACAAATCCAAAGCTCTTGATCACTTGATCAAAACGAAGGTTCCAACTCCGAGATGCTTGCTTCAGTCCATAAATGGAATGCTGAAGTTTGCACACCTTATTAGCATCCTTAGGATCGACAAAACCTTCGGGCTGCATCATATACAACTCTTCATCAATGTTGCCATTGAGGAAAGTAGTTTTTACATCCATCTTCCATATTTCATAATCATGAAATGCAGCAATTGCTAATAAAATCTGAATGGACTTGAACATCGCTACGGGAGAGAAAGTCTCATCGTAGTCAACACCTTGAACTTGTCGAAAACCTTTCGCGACAAGTCGAGCTTTATAGACAGTAACATTACCATCTGCGTCCGTTTTTCTTCTTGAAAATCCATTTGCACTCAACGGCCTTTCGGTCGCTAGGAGGGTCCACCAAAGTCCATACTTGGTTTTCGCTCATGGATTCCAATTCGTATTTCATGGCCTCTAGCCAGTTTTCAGAGTCTGGGCTCATCATTGCTTCCTCATAGTTCGCAGGTTCACTGTTGTCTACTAACAAGACAGTTAAGACAGGGTTGTCGTACCACTCAGGAGGGGCACGTTACCTTGTCGACCTGCGATGTTCAGCAGTAGCATCGTCCGAAGTTTCATGATCCTCGTCATTAGCTTCCTCTCTTGTTGGTGCAGACGACACTGGAACAATTTTAGGTGCTGCGCTACTCTCCAACTCGAGAGAAGGTTCAATAACCTCGTCTAGCTCTACCTTCCTCCCACTCACTTCTTTCGAGAGAAACTCCCTCTCAAGAAAGGATCCATTCTTTGCAACAAACACTTTGCCTTCGGATCTGTGGTAGAAGGTATACCCAATCGTTTCCTTAGGGTATCCTATGAAGATGCATTTATCCGCTTTGGGTTCGAGCTTGTCCGGCATCAACTTCTTGATGCAAGCTTCGCATCCCCAAACTTTAAGAAACGACGACTTAGGTTTAGCACCAAACCATAGTTCATACGGTGTCGTCTCAACGGATTTAGATGGTGCCCTATTTAAAGTGAATGCAGCGGTTTCTAATGCATAACCCCAAAATGATAACGGCAAATCTGTAAGAGACATCATTGATCGCACCATATCTAATAGAGTTTGATTTCGGCGTTCAGACACACCATTGCGCTGTGGTGTCCTGGGTGGCGTGAGTTGCGAAACGATTCCGCTTGCTTTAAGATGCGTGAGAAAATCATAACTCAAATATTCACCTCCATGATCGGATCGTAGAAATTTAATTTTCCTGTTACGATGGTTTATCACTTCGTTCTGAAATTCTTTGAACTTTTCAAACGTTTCATATTTATGTTTCATTAAATAGATATACCCATATCTACTTAAGTCATCAGTAAAAGTGAGAAAATAGCGATATCCATCGCGCGTCGAAACACTCATTGGTCCGCACACATCGGTATGTATGCTTTCCAACAAGTCCGTTGCTCGCTCCATTATACCGGAGAACGGGGTTTTGATCATCTTGCCCATGAGGCATGGCTCGCACGGGTCAAAAGTTTCAAAATCAAGAGACTCCAAAAGTCCATCGAATGGAGTTTCTTCATGCATTTTACACCAATATGACCTAGACGGCAGTGCCACAAATAAGTTGAATTATCACTATCTACTTTGCATCTCTTAGCCTCAATATTATGGATGTGTGTTTCATTGCTTTCGAGATTTAGAAGAAATAAACCATTCATAGCAGGTGCATGATCATAAAAGATGTTATTCATATAAATAGAACAACCATTATTCTCCGATTTAAATGAATAACCGTCTTGCAATAAACACGATCCAAATATAATGTTCATGCTCAACGCAGGCACATAATAACATTTATTAAGGTTTAAAACTAATCCCGAAGGTAAAACTAAGGAGAGCGTGCCGACGGCCATCACATCAACTCTTGATCCGTTGCCAACGCGCATCGTCACCTCATCCCTTGCTAGTCGCCGTCTATTCCGTAGCTCCTGTTTCGAGTTACAAATATTAGCAACTGGACCAGTATCAAATACCCAGGCACTACAACAAGCGCTAGTAAGGTAAACATCAATAACATCTATATCAAATATACCTTTAATGGTGCCAGCCTTCTTGTCTGTTAAGTACTTCGAACAGTTGCGCTTCCAGTGACCCTTGTCCTTGCAATAGAAGCACTCAGTGTCTGTCTTAGGTCCAGACTTGAGCTTCTTCTCAGCAGGGGCAACGCGCTTGCCGCTGCCTTTCTTGAAGGACTTCTTTGCACCCTTACCTTTCTTAAAGCTAGGGGGCTTGTTGACCATCAACACATGATTATCTTTCTTGATATCCACCTCCGCAGCTTTCAACTTAGCGAAGATCTCAATGATTGTATCAGTGGAACCAATCTGATTGTGAGTAACTACAAAACCTTTGTAGCTAGGAGGGAGTGATTGCAGAACTCTGTAAATCTTGAGCTCTTCTGGAATCTTGCAGTCCAGTTGCTCAAGACGTTGAGTGTAGCCCGACATCTTAATGGCGTGCTCACTAACAGAACTCCCTTCCTCCATCTTGCAGTTAAAGAATTTCTCAGAGATCTCATATCTCTCAGAACGGGCCTGAGTCTGAAACATGGTTTTTAGTTCCTCAAGAATCTCAAAGGGCCCGGCGAACTCCTCAAAACGATTTTGAAGGTCCGATTCCATAGCAAACAACATGGTGCTCTTAATCACACCATAATCATCTTTGCGCGACTGATAAACAACTTTTTCATCAGTCGGTGCATCTATAGCAGGGGCGTCACCTAGCGCTTTCTCAAGGACATAGTCCTTTTGTCCGCCAGCGAGAATGATTCTCAGATTGCGGAACCAGTTGGTGAAGTTAGACCCATTGTTCTTAATCTTTTCTTTCTCAGCAAAAACGTTGAAGTTGAAGTTGGACTTAGCCATTTGATCTACAAAATTTGCAAGTACAATTTAGACTATGTTCATGATAACTAGTTCAACTTAATCAAATTACTAGATGAACTCCCGCTAAATTCAACATCCCTCAAGTTGTTTAGTGAACATGATCCAAATTCACCACACCTAATCTGATCTTCACGAGAAGAGATGTGGTTTCAATGGTGGACAACAAAGTGTCAATCATATCATTCATATGACTCATTCTTAACCTTTCGGTTCGTGTGTTCCGAGGCCATGTCTGTACATGCTAGGCTCTTCAAGTCAAACCCAAGTATTTCCGCGTGTGCAAAACTGGCTTGCACCCGTTGTATGTGAACGTAGAGTTTATAGCACCCGATCATCATGAGGTGCTTGAACACGACAAACTTTCGCAATGGTGCATACATGGGGATAACACAATTTTATCTTGATCTTTAAGTGAGGAATCATCTTATAATGTTACCGTCGCGATCTAAGCATAATAAGATACATAAAAGGATAAACATCACATGCATATAATTTTATGTGACATGGTATAGCCAATCTCCACGCAATGATCTCCATCTTGTGTGTGCCAGCATGATCTCCATCTTGTGCGTGCCAGCATGATCTCCATCACTCCACCATGATTGCCTCCACCATGAATAGCAACTACAACTATTGCTAACTATTTAGCGATAAAGTAAAGCTATTACATGGCGTATAAGAAGTTAACACACATGGCATACACAATTATAAAGACAACCATATGGCTCCTGCCGGTTGTGTACTCATCGACATGCAAGTCGTGAAATATTACAAAACATGATTATTGCATACAACATACATATCATATCTTGGGCCATACCATATCACAGAAACACTCCCTGCAAAAACAAGTTAGACGCCTCTACTTTGTTGTTGCATGTTTTACGTGGCTTATGGGAGTAACAAGCTAAGAACGATTCTTACCTACGGAAAGCCACAATGGTGATATTATGGTTGACAACATCCGGTATAAATCCCATGACAACTATAGTGAGAGAAACTGACATCTACTAGCCGCATGTATGGAACAAGCCACACGTCAAGTGCGGAGCTGGTCTCGCGAACGAGGTCGCGTAAAGTTGGCCTGGACCGCTTAGATCTCACTATCACGCGTCATAAGAAGTACACAACAAGAGGCTTGCAACAGAAAACATCAACGCCTGCAACAAGCATGTTGCGTTCTACTCGTGAAAAACACATCTACGCATAGATCTAGCTCTGATACCACTGAAGGGTTTCGTAGCATAGTAAATCAAAAAATTCTACGGATGCGAACGGGAAAGCCAAGATCTAATCTAGGAGATGCAATCAACGAGAGGGATAGATGAGATCTTCATACTCTTGAATAAATCGCACAGCGGAAACGTTCAACAAAACATGGTTGGTGTAGTCGTCCTCGCCTTCTCCTCCTCGCGATCCGATCCGATCCAACGCCGCAAGTGGCGACGCCTCCGAGAGATGCACATGTACGGCACCGCGACGTCTCCTCCTTCCTCGGTCCAGCAAGTGGAGTGGAGAGATAGATTGGATCTACAACACGACGGCATGGTGCTATGGTGGAGAGTTTCTGCAGCAGGGCTTCGCCTACGCGCAGTCGGGAGAGAGAGAGGTGGAGGGGCAGCAGGATGGTGGCTAGGGTTGGAGGAGTGGGGTAGGAGGGCTGCGCCCCTGCCCTCTATATATAGGGGGCTGGCCATCCCCCTTGACCCCTCCTCCAAGCCCTAGGGCGGCGGCCCCAAGGGTTGGAGTGGGGGCAAGTTTCATGCCTCCTTCTAGAAGGTTTCCCTAGGGTTTCCCCTAGGGATTGGACGGCTGGGCCTATGGGGCCTTGTGCCCCTGGCCCAATGCGGCCAGGGCACTCCTCTCGTAGGCCCACGCACCCCTTCGACAAGTGGGGCCACGTTGGTCCCACTCCGGAAGCTTCTAGAACCTTCCGGTACAATACCGAACATTACGAAATCCAAAAACTGCTTTCCTTTATATAAATCTTATTCTCCAGACCATACGGAACCTCTCGTGATGTCCTGGATCTCATCCGAGACTCTGAACAAAAACTCGTAAACCAATTATCCATTCTATCCTAGCGTCGAGGAACGTTAAGTGTGTGACCCTACGGGTTCGAGAATATGCAGACATGATCTTCTTTCAATAATCAACAGCGAGATCTGGAAACCCATATTGACTCCCACATATTCATCGATGATCATATCGAATGAACCACGATGTCAGGATTCAATTAATCCCATATTTATATTCCCTTCGTCACACGATATTTTACTTGCCCGAGATTCAATCGTTGGTATCTCCATACCTAGTTCAATCTCGTTCACAGCAAGTACTTTACTCGTTCCGTAATCCGATATCACTTTGTGATTAACTCCTTAACCATGTGCTTGCAAGCGGTGTTGATATCGATTACCGAGTGGGCCCGAAGTATATCTATCCGACTTGGGAGGGACAAATCCCATCTCGATACATACAATCCAACAAGTACTTTCCGATCACCTGAGAGACACCTTTATGATCACCCTCTCATAGGATGGCGTTTGATGACCTCAAAGCTTTCTTCCGATACCAGGGAGTTGTATTATCTCATGGTCTAAGGAATACAATAATTGACATAAGAAAAATCTTCGAAAAGATGAACACGATGACACGATCTAATTGCTCTGCTTGATTTGGGTCTGTCCACCATATCATTCTCCTAATGACATGATCTCATTATTAATCGACAACTCATGTCTATGGTTAGGAAACCTTAACCATCATTAATCAATGAGCTAGTCCATAGAGGTGTACTAGGGACACGGTGTTGTTCATAAACCACACAAGTATCAAAGTTTATGCTTAATACAATTCTAGCATGGAATATAAACTTTATCATGAACAAGAATTATAACAATAACATCTTTATTATTGCCTCTCGGGCATAATTCCAACAATAATTTCCTATAGCAAATCACTTAAGCACATTTTTGTCATTTCCAATCATCATAATCATATGTGCTTAGTAGTTATCTGTATTTGTTCTCTCTCATAATTCATTCAAGATAATAACTTCCTATTTTAAAGGGTGATAACATTAAAGATCACGAACATAAAGACAATATGTTTAGCCATTAATCTTTATTCCCATCAACAAAAGTTTAAGTACCCTAAACCCTAGGGTAAGCATTTTCAATTCAAACATCTAAATCATATTTCCACATAAATGGAAATTACTATAAACCATTATGCCCAATATTATATTCATATATTAATCACACTTAAGCAAGTAGTGAATAACTAGTTCTACAAAAGAACTATGCATATTCTAAATAATAAGGGTGGTTAGGATTCACCTATTATTATATTTGGAATAATAGAATTGACCATTCTAAGAACCTTAATAACTAACTCCTCTTATATAATGATTGTTATATGATAATAAATATGGATTCATGCTTTGCATATCTTCAGCTATCTTAAACCATTCTTAGTGCATTCATTAAGAGGAAATAAAAATCATTTTGTAAGAGTATAATATAATCAACAAGTCCCTAAAACTCTAATTCTTATTTATTCTACTTAATAAATAACTTCTGATATAATTATGAACATTTAAAAATACCAACATGGTTAGCGCAAACAATAAGAATATTTATCTTTGGAATATTGGAATACTGTACAGAATTTATGGCATTTAAATTATTAAGGAAATTCAAATTGAAAACAAAGTCTTAAAATAGAATATAGAAAAAGTAAAATAAAAAGAAGAGGAACAGATTAGCCAATCCTGGCCACGGCCCATTTTTTCCCTTCTCTATTTACTACTCACGCGTAGTGCTCAATAGCCCACACGGCCCAACACCAGGCCACCACAAGCCCGCATACCTCTTCGATTCCTTTTCCTTTCTTTCTCCTCGTGACAAACGGCAGCGTCGGGCAAGCAGCTCGGTGGAGCTCCGGCGACCGCCCGATCGACCGCCTCAATGCCATGATGCGCGCCACCGCTTCTCGTCATCTATAAATATCCTTGCGCCGCCGGAGGAACCTCGTCGTGCACCATTTATCCTCTCCATCTCCATGTTTTCCTTTGACCGAAACCTAGCCCGCCAGAGCCGACCGTTGTCGTCGTTCCCGAGCTACTTTCACCTTCCTAAAAGCACCATTAGACTCGCCCTGTTGTCCTCGTTCTCCCAAGCTAAGCCATGGAAGCCGAAGACCCCCCTATCGGCTCAATCGATACCTCACTTGCACCGTCGGTCACCATCGATTTCCATCGATTCCGGCAACAACTCGCACCGCCGACTGCACCGTCATGCTCCTGGTGAGTTACTGAGTCTCCCAGTATGCCCCAATGCTTCAATTGTTTCCTGTATCGACGCCTATGTGATCGCCTGCAAGCGCCGCTGTGAAAGCTCGCCGCCAACCCTTCTCCGGTGACCAAAAACTAGCCGTGCCGCCACTATTATGTTCCCCATCGTAGCCTCTTTCCAGCAAGCCCAGCCTCGGCCGCGCGCGTGCACCCAATCGCTCGATCGAGCTTCGATCTGAGAGGATCAACCTCATGTGACGTCATGATGACATCATCCCCTGCCTAGTCAGACAGTTTAACCAGTCTTCACTAAGGTGGAGTGTGACGTGGACAAGGGCCCAATGGTCAGTGACCATGGCTAGAATCCACCCCGGTGAAAAATAACCTATCCTTACAATGACATCAGCAGTGACATAGTCAATATTTTATTTATTCTATTTTAATAATTTTAGAAAAAGATAAACTTTAGAAATTCAATAACTTATGTTTTATAGTTCAGAAAAATACATGTAATATATGTAATTTTTTAGAAAAATAAAATCTACAACTTAAAACTATTATCAAACATTATTATGTTAACAATTTAAATAATAATTATTTAATAAAGATTTCATAAGTAATAAAACTTAGATAATTCATATTTTAATATTAGTAAATGTTAAATAAAATAAATAAAATACCAAAAATCTTAGAAAAATAAGAACTATAATTTAAAACTATAATAATGCATCATTATTTCACTTAATTAAATATTTATTATTTATTAAGTATTTATAAAGTAATAAATCTTATAAAAATCAAATCTTATTATTTATATATCACAAAAATAAATGTAATATACCAAAATGATCACAAAAATAATACCTACATGTTAAAAATATAATATTCCAATTTTGAAGTAAATAAAAACTTAATACTCTAATAACTTGAATTTAAATCTAATTTCCTTAATTAATAATTCATATGAGGGTAAATAAAATTTGCTAATATTTCTAAAATTAGCCAATCAAAGTCTAATAAATAGTATTAGTCTTAAATATTGATAACATGAAATCAAAATGGTTCAACACATTTTAAATACAATTCTATTTAAATTATCATTCAACATTAAGTGTATATTATTTTCCAAATGGAGTTATCAAATATTAAATTCTCAAGCTTATTATTTTGACTTGATAAAATCTATTGCCATTGTTTTAATCACAAATGTATAAACATACCAAAACCCTATAGTAAATTCATAAGTAATTAAGTAATATTATTCCTTAGATACAAATCATAACCACACCTTTATAAGGAGATAAAAAAACTTCATTCCATTATAAAATTAAGAAACCACTACTCAAATAAAAGTAATGCCATTCTTAAGTAACTTTAAGGAAACATTATAAAGTACACAAGGTACAAATAACATAAGCAATATACCTTAAGTCCATCCATGTCTTTGAAGTTAACTTTAGTCTACAAAACTTTAAATATAATGCTAAAAACCTTATTATGTGTTTTATAGTTAACTCTGGTCTGTTATAATTAAGACCTAAAGCATATCAAGTCCAGACTATTCAAGAAAGGATAATAAACATCAATCACATTCAACTAATCCTATTCTAAAAACTATCAGGATTGTTTAAACCTTAATAAAGAAATCTTTTCTTCAAAAGTTATTCGTTTTGCCACTTAAGTCAACATATGTCAATTAATCGTAATCACATTAATTTATACTTTTCTTGTATACCTAGGGTTGATAACACTTAAGTTCTTTACAAGTGACATTACTTGTAAGGTAAAAATTTAAAGATGAACAATTATAGTATTAGCAATGTTGAGTAGCATTTCACATTTGTGTGTATCTCATTGTTTTATGACATTTATAATTACATGTTGTTTCACACACAATCACAAGCCTTAATAAGAAGCACAAATATGAAACTTATCTAAAAGGATAACACATTCCAACAGGAACCATTTCCAGATTCCAAACCCTAGAACAACGTTATCCCCGGGATTCGAGTTTACGAAATTGCATTACATTAATTATGCATAATAGAATCTTGCTTCTTTAAACATTAGTCCTTACCAGACCAATGATGCTAATTTCAGATATTGGATCTTATATTGTGTTTAAGACCGTGAGTGCATAATCTTGCAATCACAAAAGGCAAGTTCACACTTTCTCATTTCCTTTGATTATTTTCTGTAAAGTATTTTGCAAATCAAGTGTTGTCATCACCTGCATTTCAAAAAGGTCGGAAAACACGATTTTCCTAATAATATGATTATAGGTTATTTACCATGAGGTAATAACCTACTATGAAAGTTCCGGTGGTAAAGGAACATATTATCTAGGACTTAACATCCAATGTTGCCGGTGATTCTTGCGCCGTACATTACGCGTTAACCATGAGATTTGGAATGGGACGGAGAAGTCAGCTGTATCCTTTTCCTTTCCTATGGAGGTAAGACTACCTTAACGTGATGTTGTGACATATGGGTGGGCACCCTTAGGCCCCGCGTTTTTGGTGTCTAGATTATCTATGAGTGGCTTCCGGGGGTTTAGCCGGACCTATAAGGTACTTACCTGGGCATCACCAGCTCATAGAGTCTTCGGGACTCATCAGGGTTTTAGCCTGCCCGAAAGGGGGCTTAACAGAGGTGAGCCAGCCTCGAAGGATCGTGCAGACATATGGGGTCGCGGAGAGGGCAGTGATTGGCTTGGATCATCTACTAGGCCCCACAACATGGAATTGTGGACGAGTAAGCTGCCCGGTTGTGCAACAAGGAGTTGATCTCTCATGGGTAAAGTAACGCACCTCTGTAGAGTGTAAGAACTGTAACTTGTTACTCCCTGTTCCGGGAAGGAGCTGCAAACGCGGTAGGAAAGGAACTCCATGAAAGTTCTGGTAAACCCGTGAAGGCTGATGGACATAGCTTTTCAGAATAAAAGCAACCTTTGAAGAAATGTTTACGAAAACCTGCATTGCCTACGACCTATGGTCTGTGGCTGTAGATATAGTGCATCAAACACTCCTTTTCTAGTGAACTTGCTGAGTACGCTTGTACTCAACGTATCTTCTTAACCCTTGCTAAATTTTTAAGCAAATACAGTCGACGTCTACATTAACTTATGCTCAAGGAAATCTTCATCAACAGTTCAAGCTCTTCATTGAAGTCAAGGAAGTCAACATATACATCAATTAAAGTGAAGGCGAAGTTGCGGATTAGATAGGAATATAATCGCTAGCCATAGAACCTATTTATGTAGTGTATTGCAATAGAAGCAATGCTAGACCATTAGTTGAAATACTAGTCTTATTAGTATGATAGTTTTTGAGTTGTTTATTCCTAATTCTTCCTTATAAGAAGTTTCTTTCTCTCTCTTTAACCTAGAGTGTTCTCTTGATCTTGTGAAAAGAGTTAAGTTGTAACCTATAGTCATGTCTTGGACATGCTGTGTTTCTGTTGTACCACTCCGAGGGATGTAATACTAGTGAATGGTGTTTCATTGGTGTTATGTCAACGACTATTGTGTACTACATCATGCAGTGGTATGCTGGGTCACCGCATAGGTCCTTATCGCTGTGCCCTCCTGGCCTTTATATAGATAGTCCAGGTCCCGGGGGTAGGTCGAGTCGGTTACAGATTAGGGTTGGACCCTTTGAAATCTATCTACATTTAGAATTGTCCTTCAAGGAGTCGAACTCGCCATGGGTTTGGGCCACCCAAAATCTTCCTGGGCTTCAAGTTTTTGCATGGGCCTTCCTTGGGCTAAACTGGGTATACCAATGTTGTGCACCCGCAGGGTATATCTTTGTCAGTAGGCCCCGAGTATTCAGTCGAATCATAGATTCGACTATAGACTCCATAATATTTCGGGTGCTCTGCATTTGGTCATGTCTTTTAGGAATAAACAATTTAGTCATAGGGATGGTTGATGTGTGTGCCTGGCTCACCCATTAGATCAGGGTTAGTTAACTGTCATAGGACAAAACAACATGATCTTCATCAGACTCAAGTCCCCGGACTCAAACCCGGAACGAATGCTGGTCTTATAGGAGTCAAATCCCAGTGTTTTTAAGTGATATACCCAACGTGTCCATATGGATTTTCATCATGTCTGGTGACACGGGGGTTTACTGGCAGAATGCAGTCTGGTGCGTTATCATGCCATCAGATGATATATGTAGAGATTATATTTGCGTCGTAGACACAACATCCGAATTTTTATCACCGCGGAGGTGTTTCGGGTGGCCAAGGAGTCTATTTCTCACTTGGCGTTAATTCGGGCAAAGCTGCCAAAAAGATTTTTGTCGTACTTGATCTGAAGGATCCCACTCGAATAGTTCATAGGGTACGCGATCAGCGCTCCCTATGGGAGTAGCCTCTGAGTGTCTGTTCGAGTCGTAGACTTGAGCAGAGACTTTGGTTCAGTCATTCGTAATTTATTTTTTTGAGTGCGCGACCAGCGCTCCCTAAGGGAGTAGCCCCCGAGTCCGTATTGGAGTCGCAGACTAGACGTAGGACTCGAAGATATTTTCGAGGTCCTGTGACCCTTGTAATTTCTCAGGTGTGTGGCCAGCACTCCTGATAGGAGTAGCCCCCGAGTAATTGGTTGAGTCGTAGACTCGAGTAAATACTTTTATGGTTAGTCAAAATCTTTGATCCGTTGCTGGATTCGCCTTGATGACGTCATTGCTGACGATTGGTGAGCTCAACCGTCTGCGGCAGCAAAGACGATGCGACGGGACGATCATGGGTCCCACTGCATGACTTGACATTGACTAGTCACGCGTAAGCGTGGCAAAAGTTACGGCATCTTCTCTATTTCCGTGCGTAGTAGACGGCGTGCTGGCGACGATTCAGTTTGGTACCGACACATGGACGGTGAGTGTTTGACACGAGAAAAACATTCTGGAAAAGTCGAACGTAGGCTACTCAAGGGGAGAAAGATGGTAGCGTGTTTTTCTCATGCACCGGGTAAAGAAAAAGAAATGCGGGCGTGCCAGTGTACCGTAGTACACAAAAAAAAGGTAGGGAAGATGCATTTCATTAATCTCTCGTGGAGAAACAAAGTACAAATCCCTAATACAGTGTGCTCCGTGGCCTGCTTGCGTGGCCAGCCTGACTATGGCGATTGCGATCTCATGGTTCCCGGGACCTCGGAAGGCACCCGGTTAATTACTCCCGCGGGTTACGCCACGAGACACCTCCGATTAAGCCGTGTGGTCGTCTTCGTCGTCTTCGCTTCGCGTTCTCCATGCATGATGTGGTGGTGGTGTGTGTGTGGGCGGCGGCAGAGCCCGTGTCCTCGTCGGTACACGCGCCGCGAGTAGCATGGCCTTTGCTCCGGCCATGCCCGCCCTCGCCATCGTGCCTCGTCGGTCTTGATGACGTCGATGTAGTTGGAGTTGGAGTAGCATGGGTCCGCTCAGCTGGGACTTCTCGACGACCAGCAACCTCGTCGGGGTGCGCAAGGGGTATGCCTCGCAGGAGTAAGTGTTGGTGGAGATCGGCGTCGGTGCAAAACCAACGCGCGCCTACAAGTCGGTGCAGCCGAAGTGGTCGACACCTCGTCCCGGTCCAACGCCGAGTTCACGGCTGTCGTCCTAGACAAGAGCGTCGTCTCATGGGCTCGTGAAGATGGAGGTGGGGTATGCCACTGGATTGCGCGCCGGCAGCCTACGCCCGTCGTCTTCACGGAGATGGAGCTAGCACCGGGTTGTACGATGGACACCCCGACGCTATCGCATATGGCTTGCAGAGGTGGAGATGGCAACGGCTTGCATACTAGCAGCCCCGCCATCACTCGTCTTCGGCATGCCTCGCCGGAGTGAAGAAGGTGACGAGCTCGATGGGAGGAGAGATGGTGCCGGGCTGCACGCCGGCAGTCGCGCGCCTTCGGGGCCGTCGTCTTGTTGGTGTCCGTAGGAGATGAATAAAGGTTGGGCTGCACGCCGGCAGCCCCGTCGCCGTCTTGGGCAGCATGGTTCGTCGAGATGGACGTGGCACCGAATGCACGCCAGCCGCCATATCGCCGTCGTCTTCGGCACGCTTCTCCGGCGTGAGGAGGTACCGGGCTCCACGCCTCCATCGTCTTCGGCGCCACCGTAGATCATGGCTCGATGGGGAGGAGATGGCGCCGCTACGGCACGCCTACAGTCGCATGGCCGTCGTCTTTGGCGCGCCACACCAGAGTGGAGATGGCGATGGCGTCGGGCTGCAAGATGGCAGCCTCACGTCCTCGGGGCCGTCGTCTTGGTGGCGACGGAGAGGGAGATGGAGCCTGGATGCACGCCGGCAGCCACGCGCCCCCGAGACCGTCCTGTTGGTGGCGGCGGAGGTGGAGATGGCGCCGTGCTGCACGCCGGCAGCCGCGCGCCCCCGAGACCGTCCTCTTGGTGGCGGCGGAGATGGCGCCGGGCTACACGCCGGCAGTCGTACGCTCTCGGGCCTTCGTCTTGGTGGCGTTGGAGATGAACGTGGCGCCGGAGATGGATATGGCGCCGGGCTGCACGCCAGCAGCCGCGCGCCCCCGAGTCGTCGACTTGGTGGCGTCGGAGATGGCGTCGGGCTACACACCGGCAGCCGTACGCTCTCGAGGCCGTCCTCTTGGTGGTGACGGAGATGGACCCGGCGCCGGGCTGCACGCCGGCAGCCGTGCGCCCCCGGGTCCGTCGTCTTTGAGGCTCGTGTAGCGAGCTGCACGCCGGCAGCCCTGGCATTGTCGACATGGGCACCTTCTTGGACATGGAAAAGGTATGTACATGCATCCCGACACCTTTATCTTCAACGCGTTTGCTGGGGTAGAGGGTGCGGCGAGCTGCGCGCCGGCAGTCCCGGCGCCATCGACTTGCCCCCGGTTGCACGATTCCTCCACGTCTCATCATGCAAGATGCATGTGTGCGTGTATGCTGTAGAGAGAAAGAGAGAAAATCAACTATGATTCTTACCATCATGAAGCGCTTGCTTCATCTCCATGGCGCTTCCTCCTTGCTCCTGATCGGCCCGTTATTTGGGTTGTGGGTGTGATGGATGTATGTGTACGAAGGTTGGATGGATGGGTTTTGGTGTGTGCGAGCGCTTGAGTTCTTGGAGGCGTTCTCCTCTTCTTCTCCGGCTGCGCGTACGTCTCCAGGTACGAACTGTGCTTTCTCTGGTTACGAGAGCTGTGCGTCTCCAAGTCTGCCTCCCGCCCTTTGCTTCCCTCGGACGGGACTTATTTTATAGCCGGGATCCGCGCCGGATGGATCACGATGACGAGCGATTCTTTGGGGTTGGTTCCGTGTGAATGCTTATCTTATTGCACCCGCACGTGCTGGATCGACGGGATATCTGCGTCTGGCCTTATCGCTTCAAATGGATTGGCATCAGCTAGCCCAAAAAAAACTTGTTACACACGATCGATCCGATTGTCAACACATACGTGCGCGCGGCCGGTTGGGCCGTACGTACGCCGTATGATGTATCCCTGCAAAATAACTCTTGTATAATTAATTAAAGCGTAGCATTTGCTTTCTTTCACACGACTTGCTTAGGCGCTGGTACAGGTGTTGGTGGCTTAGAACGAGGCATGCATGCACTTTGATGGATACTAGCTCCATGCATATATACTCGGGATCAGCTCCATAGATAAGCATAGCTTAGACATAGCTTAATTCTGGCACAAATTAGCGTCGAACAGTGAGATCTGAGGCATGCGTTAGGGCTTCTCAATCGAAGGCTCTGCTGCATCGTCCTTGCCCCTTTTATACCGTGGGGAAAACAATGAAAATTCACCCTTCACCAGTTGCTTATGCCTCATTGCCATTGCCACCATTCCTTAAGCTCCTTGCTCTCATCGCACACTATACGTCCTCCGCATTTTTCCCTCTACTTTTCTTCGTTTGCATCGCCGCTCCAAGATGGGCAAGTCCAAGAAGGTGTCGTCCGCTGCAGCGGTGTCAAGCGCCGCCGGCGCCAAGAAGAAAGCCGTTGCTCCAAGCCGCACCATCGACAGCAGGTCGATTCTAAAAACATAACTCTTTTTGAACTAAGAGAGATGATTGGTAAGGAAATCATTATTGGCGAAAAGCAGATGGCACAACTCCAATGTGGCATCATAAGAAGCAGGAATTTATAGAGGTTTTGGATACCGATGATCTGATGCAGATTATGCGACGAAAGAAGCAAACCAAGAAGGTGTTCTTTCTGGATGCCATTTCTGATGTTATTGAACATGCTATAGTGGATGTAGAGGCCCCTATTGTGGCTGAACAGAACGAGACGATCAATGTCGATCAGATCTGATGAGAGATCCTACCCAAAGCTTGTCATATAGACCATAGGGTTCCCCTGCATGTATTTGTAACAAAGATTTTTTGTTTCTTTGAAACTGTATTTCTGTGGTCATGTTTGTCCAGAGATTGCAATCCGATGTTCTGTGAGCTGTTGAGATTTTCGGACATATCACTCGATGAAACCATCGCTATTGTAATAAGACATAAGTACATTGTAGTTAACATGATTATGTTTGTTGAGATGATGTAATATACTTATTTCTGAGATTATGGTTGTTGAGAGACTGTAATATGATGTAATATACTTGTTTCGGGAGGAGGATGGCGGGGCCGATCAGGTTCAGCGGGGTGCCAGATCTCGCCACTGAAGGAATTGGCCTCCCAGCTCCGCGCCTTAGCGGCGACCATAGATCGCCCCTTTGGAGAAGAAGAAGAAGAAGAAGAAGAAGGAAGCGTGAAAAAAATGGGCAAAGGACGAGGGCGCCAAAGCTGCAAGTGTACATGGTAGCTAGGATGGCAGCGACTTAACAGTGATGGGGCCCAATTTGACGGGCATTAGCGAGATTTCTTGTAACTACCTCGGTGAACTACGCTCCTAGATACAAGCCTGGATGAGTGGTAGTGGTTGAAATAGTACGGTGGGGTCCCAAAAGCCACTCACTGGTAGTCCTTTCAGACGTCCCAACCACTACCCTCTTAACGGGACCTGTACGGGCGGCGTAGTCGGCAGGCGAAGGGATCAACTACGTACACAAGTGGGTATGTACGCAAGCCACCATACAAGAGTACATCAGAGCCATACCATCTAGAAAGAAAGAAAATATAGCAACGCCATACGGCAAGATTCAAATGACCTAGATAGATCTATATTTTAGGATAACTCCTCATTCAACACACATCAGAGTATCATGCGGAAGCGGCAAACAAAATCCGAGTACGGATAAGAAGCGAATCGGCATAAGATGCCATAAAAATAAGCACATCCCAACTACAGGTCTCACGGATCCCCGATCCCGGAATCTCTACACCGAACGATCGTTGCCCACATCATCAGCTTCTTCCACCCAGTATTCGTCCTGTGGAGGTACCTGTCCATCTGAATCAAGAATTTATCGTGTGAGACCCTAAGGGTACTCAGCAAGTCTTAATGCCTCTAAAGGGGACACAATCTGGGGTGACGCAATTGCAGCGAAAGATAAACCCTAGCAGTTCTACAGATAAACGCTAACCATCCGCCTAACCAATGGTAGACGGATGTCCGTGAATTAAGTACAACAGTTATCATGGCAATCTCATCCGATCCATCCTCCTCCCTGCTCACCAACAAGGAAGCGGACGAACAACCCCCATCCGTTGGCAATTTTATTAACCATTCCATGAGCGTTGCACTATTTACTAGTCAAATTACTTAGTCAGATTAAGGCGGTACTTTAGTTCTGCTTGTCTATGATCGAGAAACTGTGCTCCAAGTCGTCCATATCCGCGGACACGGCTTTCAGAAAGTTTTACCCGGCCGGGGTGCACCAATAGCAACACACACTCGATCAACCTCGGAAAAACCAAATCAAAACCCAACGAGGCCTTCACGACAAAGCAATCACAGGATTCAGAAATATTTCAGGGGGCCACCCCATTAAGCTACCCGCAACGAAGTAAGCTAGCTCCGAGACGGACTCAAGGTCTGGGTAGACGGCTGTGAACGACTGGGAACCCCAAACGGGGCTTGTCGACACCGCGGAATCGTGTCCCGATCCTAAACAGTACAGTGTGCAGTACCTCGCACAATCGTAAATAAAGCAGTAAAACATGGCATAAGTACAGGATAGTAATAAAGCCCCAAACTAGTTTGTGGCCCCAAGAAATAAGACGGAATCAAGCTCTGGCTCAGGGGGGTCCCATATACCTCCCGGATGTGGATAGCGCGATAAATCAAGGAACAGGAATCAAGTACTCGGGGTCTTACGGGACACAAGTGAGCAGGAAAAACCAAATAGCAGATGTTGCTCACCGGTGCCACTTTCTTTAATTATCCCAGAACTACTCAGGTTAAGTTGTTTAGGTACCTCATTATCCATCAGAATCTCACATACCCTACACATGCTGTTCTACGACTCGCATGGCTCAAACAACTCCTATAGTAATGGCTCATGGGATGGAGGAACAAGCTTGGTGGGGTTTAAAAGTAAAGGCTATGCATACTTGGGATTCAATATAATGCAATCGCGACTCAATGATGCAAGAACAAGATAGAGGCAATAGGCACTGTATGTATGCAAGCATGTGGAAGTGCTTGCCTGGTATCTCAGTTGAAGCAAGGGACGGATCTGGGTAGTGCTCCTGGTTCTCTTGATACAACCCCTGCTCAGCGTCTATCCGAGAAAAACCAAACAAACAAGGCCGACATGAATATAGAGCACAAGCATATGAATAAGATGCGTCAAGCAAACAATCATGCCATGATGAATGATGCACAATTTACATGGTAAGTAAGGTAGCATGGCATGGTGAGGTGTGGTAGACAAGTAACATCATTTTAATGGGGTTTTGGAATCACATTTGTTGTCATAACACTTGATGTTCACTATATATTTATATGATGCATGCTGCAATTGAAGTTATGGATAGCATAAACAGAAAAGTCTCGTCGAGCTGATCATTTTAGACATATCATTTGCTAAATTTGGATTTAGGAATTAAAAGTTATGAATTAGTTAAATCCTAGTGGCAATTTGGGTAATTAAACTAAACTTGGAATTTTACTTGTGCAAAAGTCAAAATGGATGGCATATTTGGAATCCTCTCATTTTTCTGATATCCATACATATATTATTTGTCAAATTTGGAATTAGTATGGAAAAGTGGTTAAAAAACTGAATTAGATTTGAATTTGAATTAATTTTAACTAAGTTTGAATTTGAAAACAGATCTGAAACGTTTTCTACACAGCCTAACTCAGCCTGAGTCGCAGACAGGTGGGCCAGGGGGGTTCTCTGGCCCACACGCCAGTGCCTGGGAACAAACTGGACCGCGGGTTGAATAACCAAAACATCAGGTCCCTTTTTAGAAAAGTACCAGCGACACTGACAGAGGGCCCTGAGGACCGCGGGTTGAATGCAAAAAGGTGGCCAGGGGGTTATGCGCAAAAGAACAGCCGTACTGTAGATCTTCCTCTGCGCCTGACGAAACTGAACCCGCTCGCGACAGAGGAAAACAGGGGGGGCGCGCCGGGGCTCGATCCTGGGACGTTGCGGGCGCGCGCGGACGCGGCTGCCACTGGGCTAGGCTGGGGTAGGTGCTGGTGAGGGGGGCGCGCGCTAGATAGGGTGGTCGCGTCTGGGAGCTAGCAGGGACACGCTCGCCGCCGGCGCACTGAGGGCGTTCGACGAAACGATCGAAGCGTCCAGGAAGCAACTGAGGACGGGAGGTTGTCAGGGAGGGTCAGGAGCTCACCGCGGGGCTGTTGGTGACGACGGCGAGGATCGGGGAGAAGGCGATCAACGGCGAGGCTCGCGTACTGAAGGCTAGGGTTTCCTCGGGGCGCGGCAGGTACGGGCGGCTCCGGTCCTTCTCCTCCTCGACGGCGTGCGTGGGCGTGATGCAGGGGCTCGTCTGGTCCTCCTCGACCGCTTGCAGCAACACTCCACCGGGTAGATCGACGGGGCAGGGGTAGACGGCGGGGGCGAGCCGGTGGCGAAGGGGAAGGAAGGGGAGAGGCAGGGTGTCTTCGGGGTGGATCTGGGGGTTCTGGGCGAGGCAGAGAGGGATGTGGGGGATAAGAACGCCAGGGGGGAGGCTGGTTGCGTGGGGGAGAGGCTGATCGGGTTGGCCACCTTTTTGGCCCTCCCTCACGTGCTTGGCATGGCCAGGCAAAGGCAGGGCACTAGGAGAAGGGGGTGAGGCTGGCAGGTGGCCCTGGGGCACTGGGTCGCAGGCAAGTGGGGTAGGGGCGTGGGCAGGTCCTGGCAAAGAGGGGAGATAAGAGGGAAGGGGGACACTCGGGCTAGGGCTAGGTATGGGGTGATCCTCGACGTGTGGGGTAGCTAGGTGGGCGCTGGGTGGGGCCTGCATGGCAGGTAGAGAGAGGGGCCGAGAGAGAGGGAAGGAGCATGGCATGGACATGGGGGAGAACATGCTAGGTAGGGAAGGGTGGTACTTGGGTTTTGCTTAGAGAAGGTAGATTAGGGGTAAGAGGGGTTTTAGGGTTTGGTTTAGGGGGATGTAGATTAGAGGGGGAGATGGCTTAAGGGTTTGGGTTTAGCTAGGTAGAGTTTAGGGGTTTTGGTTTAGAGAGGAGAGGAAGGAGATGGTCAAGGTGATGATGTGGATAGGATCATGCATGTCCCATTCAAAGAACAAGCAAAAACCAAGCAGGGTGGTATGGTAGGGCATGCTCATGAGCACATGTATGTGCATGGGGCATGGGGGTAGGGATCTAGCTAAAGGGGAAAAGAGAGGGAAAGAACTAGAGTTTTATACTCACAAAACAAGGTCAAGCATGAAGGAGTGGTCCATTAGAAAACAAGCAAAAGCCAAAACCAGAAAAGGTGGCACTTGCATGGCCCATGCAAGATGATTAATGCCCCACTAATCCTTGTGAAAACAATGACATTAACAAGGCATTATTCACATGCATTCCCAAAAGGTGGGCAAGGCCAAGCAAAGACTATGGTTGGATCCAACCAACAACATGGGCTAGAGATAACTCAATAAAATGCCAAGCCCATATTATTGGATGGTGGAATTAAAAGGTGGTGAAAGATAAGGTGGTGGATTCAAAAAGAGAGATGCCCCCAACTCAACTTGGGCATTTAACAATTTATTAAGAACCAAATACAATATCAAGAGGCAACTACAATTAATCATGCACATGAGATAAGAACCAAACAAGAAAAGGTTTTATATGATGCTAAAATGCAAGGGGACATGATGACATGAGCATGATGTGATGATGATGCAGCAATTATATGTTGGAAGTGGCCCATTTTATTATGATAACATGTAGCATTACAGGGGTTAGACAACTGGGATGCTACAACTCTCCCCCACTAAACAGGAATCTCGCCCCGAGATTCTAGGAAGAAGAAGAAGAAGACACAAAGAGAGAAGGGTGGTTGGCACGGAGTTCATCTTCACGCTCCCAAGTGGCTTCATCAACAGAATGGTGTGACCACTGCACCTTGCAGAACTTGATGGACTTGTTGCGAGTCCTTCTTTCTGCGGTCTCAAGGATTTTGGTGGGGTGTTCTTGATAAGACAGATCTTCTTGGAGGTCGATCAACTCATGGTCCACGGTCCTGCCGGGATCTTTGAAGCACTTCTTGAGCTGAGAGATGTGGAAAACATCATGGACTTTGAGTTTTTCCGGAAGCTCAAGTGCATAAGCACTTCTCCTCTTCTACCACGTATCTTGAAAGGACCGATGTATCTAGGAGCCAATTTTCCTTTGATACCGAAGCGGTGTGTTCCTCTCATGGGAGTGACACGAAGGTAGACGAGATCACCAGGGCATATACCATATCCGTGTGTTTCCTGTCATAGTTGCTCTTCTGACGACTTTGAGCAATCTTCAGGTTCTCCAGAATGATATGCACCTTCTCCTCTGCCTGAGTCACAATGTCAGGGCCAAACCAGATTCTTTCTCCTGCACCTGACCAACCAATTGGAGTTCTGCACTTGCGACCATAGAGCCTCGAACGGTGCCATCTTCAGACTCTTCTGGAAGCTGTTGTTGTAGGAGAATTCAGCATATGGAAGGCATTCCTCCCACTTCATGCCAAAAGAGATGACGCAAGCTCTAAGCATATCCTCTAGAATCTGATTGATTCTCTCCACTTGTCCTTGAGACTGAGGGTGGTAAGCAGTGCTGAAGTTCAACTTTGTTCCCAAAGCTTTTTGGAAACTCTCCCAGAACTTTGAGGTGAAGATGCTCCCACGGTCTGAACTGATTTCAAGTGGAACCCCATACAAAGAGACAATCCTGTTGATATAGAGCTCAGCCAACTGAATTCCAGAAATTGTTTCTTTGGCGGGGAAGAAGTGTGCCACTTTAGAAAGCCTGTCGATGACAACAAATATTGCATTGTTGCCCTTCTGCGACCTTGGAAAACCAGTGATGAAGTCCATCTCTACTTTCTCCCATTTCCATTCCGGAGGTTTCAATGGCTGTAGAAGACCAAATGGTTTCTGATGGACAGCCTTGACTCTGCGGCAGACATCACATTCTGAGACATACTTGGCACAATACCTTTTCAACCCAGGCCACCAGTACTGTGTTTTCAAGTCCATGTACATCTTTGTGCTGCCAGGATGGATAGAAAGAACCGAATCATGTGCCTCCTTGAGAACTTGGTCTCTCAGACCCGGGTAGTTTGGAACAAACATCCGGTGATCAAAGAAGAGCGAGCCTTGATCATCAACATGGAAGGATTCATACTTCGGAATCCCAAGTTTAGAGATGAGCTTTCTGGTGTGCGGATCACCACGCTGACGAGAACGAATCTGTTCTTCCAAGAGAGGAGTAGCCAGAAGGTTCAGGAGATGCCCTTGTTCTACAACTTCAAGGTTGAGCTGACGGAATTCCTCGCACAAGAGAGGCTGCTGCTCTTCTATCATGAGGTTGTTGACATAAGCTTTACGGCTAAGCGCATCTGCCATGACGTTTGCTTTGCCTGGAGTGTAGTTGATGGTCACATCAAAGTCATTGATTGCTTCAATCCATCTCCTCTGCCGAAGGTTGAGATCAGGTTGAGTGAAGATATACTTCAAACTCTTGTGGTCCGAGAAGATCTCACAACGGTTACCAAGCAAGTAGTGCCTCCAAAGCTTCAAAGCAAAGACAACTGCTGCTAGCTCAAGGTCATGTGTGGGATAGTTGATCTCATGCGTCTTCAACTGACGAGAAGCATAAGCAACCACCTGTTTCTCTTGCATCAGGACCGCACCCAATCCTTGCAAAGAGGCGTCGCAGAATATCTGGAAAGGCTTAGAAGTATCCGGAGGAACCAAGACTGGTGTGGAAGTGAGCTTCTCTTTGAGTGTCTCAAAACTTTCTTGACAAGCAGGAGTCCACAGGTACTTCTTGCCTTTCTTGAGGAGATCGGTAAGAGGCTTTGCTATCTTCGAGAAGTTCTGAACAAAGCGACGGCAATAGCTAGCCAAGCCGAGAAAACTCCGCACTTCCTTGACATTAACAGGAGGAAGCCATTCAACAATTGTCTTCACGGTTTCCGGGTTGACTGCAATGCCCTTGGCAGAGATAACATGACCCAGGTAGGTTACTTCAGGCAGCCAAAACTCACACTTAGAGAACTTTGCATACAAGCGGTTCTCACGAAGCTTGTTTAGTACACACCTCAGGTGCTCTTCATGCTCCTCCTTAGACTTGGAATAGACCAGAATGTCATCCAGATATACCACCACAAACTTATCAAGGTACTCCATGAAAACGGAGTTCATCAGTCTCGAGAAGGTGGCAGGTGCGTTGGTGAGACCGAAAGACATGACCGTGTACTCATACAGGCCATAGCGAGTGGTGAAAGCTGTTTTGGGCACATCTTCTTTGCGAATTTTGATTTGGTGATAACCACTTCTCAAGTCCAGCTTAGAGAACACCACAGCTCCTGCCAGCTGATCAAATAGATCATTTATCCGAGGAAGAGGATACTTGTTCTTGATGGTTTTAGCATTGAGAGCCCGATAGTCAACACATAGCCTATCGGTTCTGTCACGCTTCTTCACAAAGATTGTTGGGCTGCCCCAAGAAGAAGTGCTGTGTTGAATGAAACCCAATTTCTCTTGTTCATCAAGTTGTCGTTTGAGTTCAGCCAACTCAGAAGGACCCATTTTATATGGCCTCTTGGAGATAGGAGCTGTTCCAGGTTCAAGCTCAATCACGAATTCAACCTCGCGATCCGGAGGCATACCTGGCAGCTCTTCAGGAAAAACATCTGGGAACTCACAGACCACCGGTACACCCTGAATAGCTTCCATAGCATCATTATTCAGAGCAGCCAAGGAATAGAGCTGGACAGCAGGAGTCCAGTTCCGGAGGTATGTCCTCATCAGTCCGGCGTGGTGGAGCCATCCTGTCATTGATATAAAACTCAAGTCAGTACTATAATGGAGAATGATAATAATCCAAAATAGTACCAAGATGGAATTAACCAAGATTAAAGGATACAATTTACTGAGATGATATTAAAATATCAACAAAGTTCATAGCACCTAAAAGATATTAAGCATATCGCACACGACTGAAAAGGAGTGTGGTACACAACCATATCAAAGAAAAAATTTCCACAAATTTCGGCATTAGAATACCAATAGATGCGCAAAATTACTTAACGAATCAAGATTAGTGACTCTACCGATTCAATATACAAAAGCGAATGAGAAGAGTAGTGGTATGGTCGCAACTCCATCCCGCACTCAAATCATTACTCCGCACATGAACAAGTGGAACACATATCCTAACCCCTTCTTCTCACGACGAAACCTAAAGATTGGTAACTACGGAAACGAACACCCCAAACAAGATAGCGTCGGATACAAGAGGAAGACAGATTGCGTCGGTTTGCAAAAGCCTGTCGGTATGGAATGTACCAACAGTTGATAACCAAAGGCAGATAAGGTAACAACTTGGATGCAACAGATAGACAAGGGATTACACACACACACACAACCTATGGTACTACGGAAACCCCGAACACGTGAATCCTAGTTTGAACTTTGAGAAGAGAATTGAAAACGTTACACTTCCTTACCAGAAAAGGGTGGTTGGGAGGGTAAGAAGAAAAGTGGAAGCAGTCCTACTCTCGCGTTTTGTTTTTCCCTATATACATAACTACTAAAATATTTGCTAGACTGACAACGACCGTTTGGCTGAAACCCTGAAGGTCGGGATGGCTCTGATACCAATTGTAACTACCTCGGTGAACTACGCTCCTAGATACAAGCCTGGATGAGTGGTAGTGGTTGAAATAGTACGGTGGGGTCCCAAAAGCCACTCACTGGTAGTCCTTTCAGACGTCCCAACCACTACCCTCTCAACGGGACCTGTACGGGCGGCGTAGTCGGCAGGCGAAGGGATCAACTACGTACACAAGTGGGTATATACGCAAGCCACCATACAAGAGTACATCAGAGCCATACCATCTAGAAAGAAAGAAAATATAGCAACGCCATACGGCAAGATTCAAATGACCTAGATAGATCTATATTTTAGGATAACTCCTCATTCAACACACATCAGAGTATCATGCGGAAGCGGCAAACAAAATCCGAGTACGGATAAGAAGCGAATCGGCATAAGATGCCATAAAAATAAGCACATCCCAACTACAGGTCTCACGGATCCCCGATCCCGGAATCTCTACACCGAACGATCGTTGCCCACATCATCAGCTTCTTCCACCCAGTATCCGTCCTGTGGAGGTACCTGTCCATCTGAATCAAGAATTTATCGTGTGAGACCTAAGGGTACTCAGCAAGTCTTAATGCCTCTAAAGGGACACAATCTGGGGTGACGCAATTGCAGCGAAAGATAAACCCTAGCAGTTCTACAGATAAACGCTAACCATCCGCCTAACCAATGGTAGACGGATGTCCGTGAATTAAGTACAACAGTTATCATGGCAATCTCATCCGATCCATCCTCCTCCCTGCTCACCAACAAGGAAGCGGACGAACAACCCCCATCCGTTGGCAATTTTATTAACCATTCCATGAGCGTTGCACTATTTACTAGTCAAATTACTTAGTCAGATTAAGGCGGTACTTTAGTTCTGCTTGTCTATGATCGAGAAACTGTGCTCCAAGTCGTCCATATCCGCGGACACGGCTTTCAGAAAGTTTTACCCGGCGGGGTGCACCAATAGCAACACACACTCGATCAACCTCGGAAAACCAAATCAAAACCCAACGAGGCCTTCACGACAAAGCAATCACAGGATTCAGAAATATTTCAGGGGCCACACCCCATTAAGCTACCCGCAACGAAGTAAGCTAGCTCCGAGACGGACTCAAGGTCTGGGTAGACGGCTGTGAACGACTGGGAACCCCAAACGGGGCTTGTCGACACACCCGGAATCGTGTCCCGATCCTAACAGTACAGGTGCAGTACCTCGCACAATCGTAAATAAAGCAGTAAAACATGGCATAAGTACAGGATAGTAATAAAGCCCCATACTAGTTTGTGGCCCCAAGAAATAGACGGAATCAAGCTCTGGCTCAGGGGGGTCCCATATACCTCCCGGATGTGGATAGCGCGATAAATCAAGGAACAGGAATCAAGTACTCGGGGTCTTACGGACACAAGTGAGCAGGAAAAACCAAATAGCAGATGTTGCTCACCGGTGCACTTTCTTTAATTATCCCAGAACTACTCAGGTAAGTCAGGCTTAGGTACAATTGTCAGTAATACCTCCATCAGAATCTCACATACCCACATGCTGTTCTACGACTCGCATGGCTCAAACAACTCCTATAGTAATGGCTCATGGATGGAGGAACAAGCTTGGTGGGGTTTAAAAGTAAGGCTATGCATACTTGGGATTCAATATAATGCAATCGCGACTCAATGATGCAAGAACAAGATAGAGGCAATAGGCACTGTATGTATGCAAGCATGTGGAAGTGCTTTGCCTGGTATCTCAGTTGAAGCAAGGGACGGATCTGGGTAGTGCTCCTGGTTCTCTTGATACAACCCCTGCTCAGCGTCTATCCGAGAAAAACAAACAACAAGGCCGACATGAATATAGAGCACAAGCATATGAATAAGATGCGTCAAGCAAACAATCATGCCATGATGAATGATGCACAATTTACATGGTAAGTAAGGTAGCATGGCATGGTGAGGTGTGGTAGACAAGTAACATCATTTTAATGGGGTTTTGGAATCACATTTGTTGTCATAACACTTGATGTTCACTATATATTTATATGATGCATGCTGCAATTGAAGTTATGGATAGCATAAACAGAAAAGTCTCGTCGAGCTGATCATTTTAGACATATCATTTGCTAAATTTGGATTTAGGAATTAAAAGTTATGAATTAGTTAAATCCTAGTGGCAATTTGGGTAATTAAACTAAACTTGGAATTTTACTTGTGCAAAAGTCAAAATGGATGGCATATTTGGAATCCTCATTTTTCTGATATCCATACATATATTATTTGTCAAATTTGGAATTAGTATGGAAAAGTGGTTAAAAACTGAATTAGATTTGAATTTGAATTAATTTTAACTAAGTTTGAATTTGAAAACAGATCTGAAACGTTTTCTACATAGCCTAACTCAGCCTGAGTCGCAGACAGGTGGGCCAGGGGGGTTCTCTGGCCCACACGCCAGTGCCTGGGAACAAACTGGACCGCGGGTTGAATAACCAAAACATCAGGTCCCTTTTTAGAAAAGTACCAGCGACACTGACAGAGGGCCCTGAGGACCGCGGGTTGAATGCAAAAAGGTGGCCAGGGGGTTATGCGCAAAAGAACAGCCGTACTGTAGATCTTCCTCTGCGCCTGACGAAACTGAACCCGCTCGCGACAGAGGAAAACAGGGGGGGGGGCGCCGGGGCTCGATCCTGGGACGTTGCGGGCGCGCGCGGACGCGGCTGCCACTGGGCTAGGCTGGGGTAGGTGCTGGTGAGGGGGGCGCGCGCTAGATAGGGTGGTCGCGTCTGGGAGCTAGCAGGGACACGCTCGCCGCCGGCGCACTGAGGCGTTCGACGAAACGATCGAAGCGTCCAGGAAGCAACTGAGGACGGGAGGTTGTCAGGGAGGGTCAGGAGCTCACCGCGGGGCTGTTGGTGACGACGGCGAGGATCGGGGAGAAGGCGATCAACGGCGAGGCTCGCGTACTGAAGGCTAGGGTTTCCTTGGGGCGCGGCAGGTACGGGCGGCTCCGGTCCTTCTCCTCCTCGACGGCGTGCGTGGGCATGATGCAGGGGCTCGTCTGGTCCTCCTCGACCGCTTGCAGCAACACTCCACCGGGTAGATCGACGGGCAGGGGTAGACGGCGGGGGCGAGCCGGTGGAAGGGGAAGGAAGGGGAGAGGCAGGGTGTCTTCGGGGTGGATCTGGGGGGTTCTGGGCGAGGCAGAGAGGGATGTGGGGGATAAGAACGCCAGGGGGGAGGCTGGTTGCGTGGGGGAGAGGCTGATCGGGTTGGCCACCTTTTTGGCCCTCCCTCACGTGCTTGGCATGGCCAGGCAAAGGCAGGGCACTAGGAGAAGGGGTGAGGCTGGCAGGTGGCCCTGGGGCGCTGGGTCGCAGGCAAGTGGGGTAGGGGCGTGGGCAGGTCCTGGCAAAGAGGGGAGATAAGAGGGAAGGGGGGACACTCGGGCTAGGGCTAGGTATGGGGTGATCCTCGACGTGTGGGGTAGCTAGGTGGGCGCTGGGGTGGGGCCTGCATGGCAGGTAGAGAGAGGGGCCGAGAGAGAGGGAAGGAGCATGGCATGGACATGGGGGAGAACATGCTAGGTAGGGAAGGGTGGTACTTGGGTTTTGCTTAGAGAAGGTAGATTAGGGGTAAGAGGGGGGTTTAGGGTTTGGTTTAGGGGGATAGTAGATTATTAGAGGGGGAGATGGCTTAAGGGTTTGGGTTTAGCTAGGTAGAGTTTAGGGTTTTGGTTTAGAGAGGGAGGAAGGAGATGGTCAAGGTGATGATGTGGATAGGATCATGCATGTCCCATTCAAAGAACAAGCAAAAACCAAGCAAGGGTGGTATGGTAGGGCATGCTCATGAGCACATGTATGTGCATGGGGCATGGGGGTAGGGATCTAGCTAAAGGGGAAAAAGAGAGGGAAAGAACTAGAGTTTTATACTCACAAAACAAGGTCAAGCAATGAAGGAGTGGTCCATTAGAAAACAAGCAAAAGCCAAAACCAGAAAAGGTGGCACTTGCATGGCCCATGCAAGATGATTAATGCCCCACTAATCCTTGTGAAAACAATGACATTAACAGGCATTATTCACATGCATTCCCAAAAGGTGGGCAAGGCCAAGCAAAGACTATGGTTGGATCCAACCAACAACATGGGCTAGAGATAACTCAATAAAATGCCAAGCCCATATTATTGGATGGTGGAATTAAAAGGTGGTGAAAGATAAGGTGGTGGATTCAAAAAGAGAGATGCCCCCAACTCAACTTGGGCATTTAACAATTTATTAAGAACCAAATACAATATCAAGAGGCAACTACAATTAATCATGCACATGAGATAAGAACCAAACAAGAAAAGGTTTTATATGATGCTAAAATGCAAGGGGACATGATGACATGAGCATGATGTGATGATGATGCAGCAATTATATGTTGGAAGTGGCCCATTTTATTATGATAACATGTAGCATTACAGGGGTTAGACAACTGGGATGCTACATTTCTCGTGTTCAAACATTTTGTTGAATTCGTGCCGAAAAAGACCCTCTAGTAAATTGGCAACCCTACTATGGGTAGCTCGATCCAATACCAACAAACTCGGACCCCGCTATGCCTTGGCGCCTCAACTTTCTAGCCGCATGTTAAAAATCTCGTCGTGTCAGCCTCCTCCAGGGATGCTAGGGGAAGACGAAGGAGGCGAGCCAGGGGTAACCGGCGATGAGCCTAGAGCGGCAGCGGGAGCAGCAGCCAGAGCTAAACCTATCAAGGATGGTGCAGACTCTAGGGTGGGCATGGGAGCGCCAGAGGGAGGCGACATCATGCTTGGCACCAACGCAGTAGGCGGCCATGCCATGGAAGGAGGTGATAATGGGCTTGGCCCTGTAGCGACGATGGGCGATGTTATGGAAGGAGGAGGCAGCGACATCTTGCTGAGTGAAGGGAGAAGAAGAGAGAAGATGCTGAGCTAAAGAAGAAATCAAGAGCTGAGACTAGAAGAATCATTTCAGAAGTAAAGCAGGAAGTAGCTGAAAAGAAGAAGAGAGAAGCCGAAGAAAAGAAGAAGGCTGAGAAGATGAGGGCAGCTTAAGAGAAATCAGCTAAAAAAGCAAGATACTTTGAGGAACTAAGGAATACATAAGACGTTACTGGTCTCCAAGGAGCTCATGGTAGTGTACCTAAAATGGTCAACATGTTTGATGAATTCGGGACTGTACCAAAGTAGAATAAACAATGCTTTATTGTAAACATGCTTAATAGTTGTAAACTCTCTTTTGGTGTGAAATTATGTGAACTTAACTGATGCTTGGCTATGTTATTTGAAATTCAAATGCCAATATTGTGCTTCTGGTATGTGACTATGTGCACAAGTGTTTAAGCTCAGTGAATGGAATGTTGTCGTTTCATTAATAGTTGTGTTATGTCATTCATTTGATCCTGGACTACAAAATATTTAGTAGAAACACATTAATATTCAACAACTATGCAGTACATCCTTGCCTTACAAAAGATTACACAAGTACCAGTACCAAACAATTCTAACACAACACTACGCGAATAAGCAGTACATCCTTGATGATACACATTACACAACTAAACAACAACAATACATAGGTGGCATTGATCATTTCTTGTTGATAAGCACTTTACATATAATACCTAACAATCCTACTACAATCTTCAAAAATCCTACAGAGATGCACTTCTTCAACAACATCTCTTCTTGTCCAAGGGAAGTATAGCTGCTGTGGCATCCCGCAAAACCACCACTAGAAAATCGCGTTGAATTTGTGCATTGCATCGTCGTCATCATGCATTGTTTGCCAAAACTATGTTTGCAAAGCCCGTGTTGTTTTCTAAAACGCCCCCTGTTGATTCAACATCGAAAACCGGGTCACCGGAATATTTTGTTTTGTTAAAATTGTTTTGCTAACGGTCCGTTTAATTAAATAAAACTTTTAATTAATTTTCAGTAGGGGCAGTCGAACGGGCCGTCCCGACCCGAACGACCACCCCCAGTTTATAAAACGGCCCAACCTGCCTACCCTACCTAAATCCTATTCTCACCTAAAACTCTACCCACCCCTCCCAGCCACATCACCCCAACCTATCCTAGCACGACACCTCACCACTCCCCTCACCCCCACCAACCGTGGGCTGCCACGTGGCAGCATCTCTCTCTCACCTCACTCCTCTCACCCACCCCACAGACCCACACACGCACTCCACACCTCCACCCTCCCTGTACACGCGCGCGGCCACAGCCCTCCCTGCCCGCGTGGCCCCACCGACCGGACCCCACCCTCGCGCCTCCTCCTCCCCCTCCCCCCTGTTCTCTTCTCCCTTCAACCACCACCCCCGGCACCCTCCTCCCCACGCGCTTCCCCCGACCTCCTCCTTCTCCGGCCCGGCGGCGCGCCCCCCTCCCAGGCGCCTCCTCCCCTCCTTCTCCGCCGCCGCTCGCCTCGCTCCCGCGGACCGCCCGCCTCCGTCGCCTCGGCCCGCGTCGGCCTCGCCCGCTTCCCGTCCGCCCTGCTGCGCCGTCCTCCGCGTCCAGCCCGGCCTCCACCTCCGGCCAACCGCCCCGCCGCCGCTCTCCTGCTCCGGCGACCGCCCCGCGCAGACGGCCGCGCCCCCGACGCCGCGTCCTCCTTCCCCGAACTCGCCACGGGCCGCGTCTCGCCGCCGGCGCGACCGCCATCGCCAGTACCGGCCTCCGCTTCGCCCTCCGCAGCTCAGTTCGCCGGAGCCGCGCCTCCGCGACCCGCTGAGCCCGGCCCGTGTCCACCGCCGCCGGCCCGCGTCGTCCTGCTCGTCCTCGCCATCGCCACCTCTCGCAGCGCCCCGTGTGCCTCTGCTCATCTCCGCCGCAAGGGCCCTTGTCGCCATCTCCCCGCTCGTCCTTGAGGCCTCCCTCTCTGACGCGCCCGCAGTGATCCGTGTCCCCTTGTCCAGAAGCTGCCACGCTGCTCTAGCCCTTGTCATCTTGTCTGTATCGCTGCGTCCTAGTTGGATGCTTGCTCTTCTTTGTAATCTATTTGGATTCCATGTCCCGCGTAGACAAGATCTTCAAGACCAACCTTTCAGCAACGATCCCGTCGATAGGAACAACAATACGACATTATGTTGCCAAGACCTTCCGAGGACCTCGCCGGAACCTCAAGATCTGCCCACGGAGCCGATGGTTGTAGCCCCGAAGACCGATCCCGGCGCGACTGAACCCCGACGACCCCAAGACGCCAAGTTCTTCATCGGCACGCCAAGTACCTCTACACAAGACCGTCGACGCGAACCGACGGCCACGGATGCGACAAGCACTCCGTCCCGGACACCAAGTACGGCTTTCCGAACGACAAGGCCCTAGCAATGGCAAGACCGATCCCGTGGACCGACAAGATCGGCACGACGACAAGAACGACACCGAGACCGCGAATGCGCCAAGACCTACCCGATATCCGAGAACGTTCCCGCGAGACCGACCTCGTCGAACCCTGGACCCTGAGACCGACCCCGAACCCCGGAACCCCAAGATCGTCGAGACCCCGAATGTGTGAACCCCTTCCCGGAACCCTATTTTACAACATAATAACAATTGTTGCATATTTAATTTGTCATACTCTCGCATGCATATCTGTGGTCTGGGGGCCTTATGCCGATTCACCTCATAATTAAATATGGGGCCCATATGCGGGCAAATCTAGTCTCATATCGGCCTCATTTAAACTTGTGTAGCGAACCGGTGATATCTCTTGCCTTGTTAAACAACATTTAAAATGCGGGGTTTCTAAACAACTTGAACCACCTAACTAATTGTCGGGACCCCGGTTCCGCTTAATATGATCTAATTGCATCGCACCTTTGCCATGCCATCCATCATGCATGCATCATGCCGATCTTCTGCCGTTGTATTAAATATTGCATCCGGTGTTTCTTCTAGTGTTTTTGTTCTTCGCGGATAAGGCCGTTGAGTTGATGTGAGCTTTCGCCCGATCTTCGGTTGAACCCTTCGACAATGTTTTCAGGCGAGCATCTCCCTCCTTCTACCTATCTTACTTTTATAGTCTTTATTCCCTCCTGTTGATCTATTGCTATCTGTGTTGCGATGCTTTAGTTTCCGTACCTGTGATATACCGTGCAGCCCTATATTGCCTTGGACACATCCTATTACCTGTTGTTTGGTAGATAGTTGGACCTGCGCGTCGTAGTTGCTTGCTCAAGTGCTGATATGTGTCGTCATATGCCACCGTTGCTGATGTATTGCCGCATGCATGTTGGAGATGATCCTAGTTTTACTTATTGCTCACTTTAATTTCTGTTTAACAACTAAAATTGAATAAGCAGAGGCATCGGTGGGTGATAGATAATATTGGTTTCCGAACGCCCACTTGTGTCCCGTAAGACCCCGAGTACTTGATTCCTGTTCCTTGTTTTATCGCGCTATCCACATCCGGGAGGTATATGGGACCCCCCTCAGCCAGAGCTTGATTCCGTCTTATTTCTTGGGCCCACAAACTAGTTTGAGGTTTTATTACTATCCTGTACTTATGCCATGCTTTACTGCTTTATTTACGATTGTGCGAGGTACTGCACACTGTACTGTTTAGGAAGCGGAGTGATTACGCGTGTCGACAAGCCCCGTTTGGGGTTCCCAGTCGCTCACAGCCATTGGCGCAGACCTTGAGGCCGTCTCGGAGCTTGTCTACTCCGTTGCGGGTTCTACTCAAAGGGGTGGCCCCCTGAAATATTTCTGAATCTTGTGATTGCTGTGTCGTGAAGGCCTCGTTGGGTTTTGATTTGGTTTTTCCGAGGTTGATCGAGTGTGTGTTGCTATTGGTGCACCCGGCCGGGTAAAAACTTTCTGAAAGCCGTGTCCGCGGATATGGACGACTTGGAGCACAGTTTCTCGATCATAGACAAGCATAACTAAAGTTTACTGTTATAAATTTGACTTATAATGACTAGTAATCAGCTTCACTATAACGGAATGGCTAATTAATACTGCCCACAATTGCTTGTTGGAGTGTCGCTTGCGACAATTGTACCTGACTAGTAACTATTGCAACTACAACGGATTGGCTGAATAAAAGTACCAACAACTGCTGGGTTTATGGGTTATCTCATGTTAAATGTATCTGATTAGTAATTGCCGTAACTACAACGGAATGATTAACTAAAAGTGCCCACTGTTTACTTTATCAGGACGATTATCTAAACCTGACTAGTAAAGTGCCGCAACTATAACTGAATAAATAAAATTGCCAACCGTGTGAGTTCCTCGGTGGACTTCCTCGTTTGGTCTCGAGGGGGAAATACCAGGATGGGTTTGTTTGGTGTTAGCTTCAGGTTGGATCCGGATAGTCTATCTTACCCCTCTCTAATTGACGCCAGTTGTATCGAGTCTCTATAGGTGGTTTAATGCATGCTGCCGCTGCCGCTCAGTCCACCATACCTATGTAGGCGAGGACCGCCGAATTCTAGCCTCGCCGTGTACTGGCCTCAGTACTGACGCTCCTTCTTTGTTTTCTGCTTTGCCCTTTGTCGGCACCCCTTTGTTAAGCAGGTTTGAGATCGACGCCGTTAGCAGGGTTACCCTTCCGGCTTGGCCTGGGCAGGGTTATGGACGCCATTGGTTATTCTTCAGGGCTCTTAGCCCCATTTGCATCTTGTCCGTAGCTGGACGCTATATCGTTTCAAGGTGATTTGGATCTTTGTACCGTATATTTGTATTCTTGACTCATGGAGTCACTTTTATATAAATCTGTTCTGTGGGTCCCATCGAGGACTGTTGTGTGATGTTATTACTTTCGTTTTTCCACCCGCACGAAAGTGCCAGGTGGGCACCTTTGAATCGTTTCTATGCGGGTTTGGCGAATTTTGTTCAAACTTGCATAGGTCCGATTCTGAGGGTGTTACAGAGTGGTATCAGAGCTCAGCAGTTACGATACCCCACAAGTCCAGCCTGTAGGATAACCTAGCTAACGGCCGAAGTAGAGAGTCAAACTATTTTTGAAAATCGGTTGGATAGTTCTGGTTAGGTCTGATTTTACTCCTTACCCCCCTGCTATTCTCCCCTTACCTCGACGTGTTTTGAATCCGCTCTCTTCTCTTTCTTCGAGTCCAGGAATTCTCGTGGTTGGTTTTCCGTCGTACCTTCAGGGTTTCGCTTCCTCTTCGGATAACGGTGTTCTGCCATCCGGTGTTCACGCTGCTTGAGAAATCCGTCTTCCGTGGAACCATTCTTTATTCCTTGTTTGTTCCTTCCGGTGTTTTCTAAACGCGACGACCTCATCTACGCCAGATCCGATGCAGAGTCGGCATCACCCCTTTGTTCCGAACCTCGCTTGTCGAGATCTTCAGTCTAAATCCGAGAGTTGGTTGCATAATCCGCCTATTCGTGTACAGAGTAATGGTTTGAGTGCGGGATGGAGTAGCTACCATACCACTACCCTTATCATTCGCTCTTGTACACCGAATCAGTGGAACCAGCAGTTGTACTCCGTCCACGGAAGTTAGGGGTGGCTGTTTTGTTGATACCTCTACCTTCGAACCTTTTTGTTTCCGGAGTGTTCTCTCTCGACGATCACGGACAACGAACCATTGTTAGTGGTGTCGCGAGGTTCTACACGAAGCGCGAAGGATCAGACGCCGACCTTCCTTCCGGTACCATGAGGCGGATCTCGAGGGCGAGATCCATTGTTAGTGGTGTCGAATTGTGGCATCCCGCAAAACCACCACTAGAAAATCGCGTTGAATTTGTGCATTGCATCGTCGTCATCATGCATTGTTTGCCAAAACTATGTTTGCAAAGCCCGTGTTGTTTTCTAAAACGCCCCCTGTTGATTCAACATCGAAAACCGGGTCACCGGATATTTTTGTTTTGTTAAAATTGTTTTGCTAACGGTCCGTTTAATTAAATAAACTTTTAATTAATTTTCAGTAGGGGCAGTCGAACGGGCCGTCCCGACCCGAACGACCACCCCCAGTTTATAAAAAAGGCCCAACCTGCCTACCCTACCTAAATCCTATTCTCACCTAAAACTCTACCCCACCCACCCTCCCAGCCACATCACCCCAACCTATCCTAGCACGACACCTCACCACTCCCCTCACCCCCACCAACCGTGGGCTGCCACGTGGCAGCATCTCTCTCTCACCTCACTCCTCTCACACCCCACAGACCCACACACGCACTCCACACCTCCACCCTCCCTGTACAACGCGCGGCCACAGCCCTCCCTGCCCGCGTGGCCCCACCGACCGGACCCCACCCTCGCCCTCCTCCTCCCCCCTGTTTCTCTTCTCCCTTCAACCACCAACCCCGCGGCACCCTCCTCCCCACGCGCTCTCCCCCGACCTCCTCCTTCTCTCCGGCCCCGGCGGTGCGCCCCCCTCCCAGGCGCCTCCTCCCCTCCTTCTCCCGCCGCCGGCTCGCCTCGCTCCGCGGACCGCCCGCCTCCGTCGCCTCGCCCGCGTCGGCCTCGCCCCGCTTCCGCTCCGCCTGCTGCGCCGTCCTCCGCGTCCAGCCCGGCCTCCACCTCCGGCAACCGCCCCCCCGCCGCCGCTCTCCCGTGCTCCGGCGACCGCCCGCGCAGACGGCCGCGCCCCCGCGCCGCGTCCTCCTTCCCCGAACTCGCCACGGGCCGCGTCTCCGCCGCCGGCGCGACCGCCATCCGCCAGTACCGGCCTCCGCTTCGCCCTCCGCAGCTCAGTTCGCCGGAGCCCGCGCCTCCGCGACCCGCTGAGCCCGGCCCGTGTCCACCGCCGCCGGCCCGCGTCGTCCTGCTCGTCCTCGCCATCGCCACCTCTCGCAGCGCCCCGTGTGCCTCTGCTCATCTCCGCCGCAAGGGCCCTTGTCGCCATCCTCCCCGCTCGTCCTTGAGGCCTCCCTCTCTGACGCGCCCGCAGTGATCCGTGTCCCCTTGTCCAGAAGCTGCCACGCTGCTCTAGCCCTTGTCATCTTGTCTGTATCGCTGCGTCCTAGTTGGATTCTTGCTCTTCTTTGTAATCTATTTGGATTCCATGTCCCGCGTAGACAAGATCTTCAAGACCAACCTTTCAGCAACGATCCCGTCGATAGGAACAACAATACGACATTATGTTGCAAGACCTTCCGAGGACCTCGCCGGAACCTCAAGATCTGCCCACGGAGCCGATGGTTGTAGCCCC
>OU342739.1:545573610-545594771 GCA_910589765.1 Avena atlantica | reverse complement strand
GCCAGGCAAAGGCAGGGCACTAGGAGAAGGGGGGAGGCTGGCAGGTGGCCCTGGGCACTGGGTCGCAGGCAAGTGGGGTAGGGCGTGGCAGGTCCTGGCAAAGAGGGGAGATAAGAGGGAAGGGGGACACTCGGGCTAGGGCTAGGTATGGGTGATCCTCGACGTGTGGGGTAGCTAGGTGGGCGCTGGGGGTGGCCTGCATGGCAGGTAGAGAGAGGGGCCGAGAGAGAGGGAAGGAGCATGGCATGGACATGGGGAGAACATGCTAGGTAGGGAAGGGTGGTACTTGGGTTTTGCTTAGAGAAGGTAGATTAGGGGTAAGAGGGGGGTTAGGGTTTGGTTTAGGGGGATGTAATTAGAGGGGGAGATGGCTTAAGGGTTTGGTTTTAGCTAGGTAAGTTTAGGGGGTTTTGGTTTAGAGAGGGAGAGGAAGGAGATGGTCAAGGTGATGATGTGGATAGATCATCATGTCCCATTCAAAGAACAAGCAAAACCAAGCAAGGGTGGTATGGTAGGGCATGCTCATGAGCACATGTATGTGCATGGGGCATGGGGGTAGGGATCTAGCTAAAGGGGAAAAAGAAGGGAAAGAACTAGAGTTTTATACTCACAAAACAAGGTCAAGCAATGAAGGAGTGGTCCATTAGAAAACAAGCAAAGCCAAAACCAGAAAAGGTGGCACTTGCATGGCCCATGCAAGATGATTAATGCCCACTAATCCTTGTGAAAACAATGACATAAACAAGGCATTATTCACATGTGCATTCCCAAAGGTGGGCAAGGCCAAGCAAAGACTATGGTGGATCCAACCAACAACATGGGCTAGAGATAACTCAATAAATGCCAAGCCATATTATTGGATGGTGGAATTAAAGGTGGTGAAAGATAAGGTGGTGGATTCAAAAAGAGATGCCCCCAACTCAACTTGGGCATTTAACAATTTATTAAGAACCAAATACAATATCAAGAAGGCAACTACAATTAATCATGCACATGAGATAAGAACCAAACAAAAAAGGTTTTATATGATGCTAAATGCAAGGGGACATGATGACATGAGCATGATGTGATGATGAATGCAGCAATTATATGTTGGAAGTGGCCCATTTTATTATGATAACATGTAGCATTACAGGGGTGACAACTGGGATGCTACAACTCTCCCCACTAAACAGGAATCTCGCCCCGAGATTCTAGGAAGAAGAAGAAGAAGACACAAAGAGAGAAGGGTGGTTGGCACGGAGTTCATCTTCACGCTCCCAAAGTGGCTTCATCAACAGAATGGTGTGACCACTGCAACCTTGCAGAACTTGATGGACTTGTTGCGAGTCCTTCTTTCTGCGGTCTCAAGGATTTTGGTGGGGTGTTCTTGATAAGACAGATCTTCTTGGAGGTCGATCAACTCATGGTCCACGGTCCTGCCGGGATCTTTGAAGCACTTCTTGAGCTGAGAGATGTGGAAAACATCATGGACTTTGAGTTTTTTCCGGAAGCTCAAGTGCATAAGCAACTTCTCCTCTTCTACCACGTATCTTGAAAGGACCGATGTATCTAGGAGCCAATTTTCCTTTGATACCGAAGCGGTGTGTTCCTCTCATGGGAGTGACACGAAGGTAGACGAGATCACCAGGGGCATATACCATATCCGTGTGTTTCCTGTCATAGTTGCTCTTCTGACGACTTTGAGCAATCTTCAGGTTCTCCAGAATGATATGCACCTTCTCCTCTGCCTGAGTCACAATGTCAGGGCCAAACCAGATTCTTTCTCCTGCACCTGACCAACCAATTGGAGTTCTGCACTTGCGACCATAGAGAGCCTCGAACGGTGCCATCTTCAGACTCTTCTGGAAGCTGTTGTTGTAGGAGAATTCAGCATATGGAAGGCATTCCTCCCACTTCATGCCAAAAGAGATGACGCAAGCTCTAAGCATATCCTCTAGAATCTGATTGATTCTCTCCACTTGTCCTGAGACTGAGGGGTAGCAGTGCTGAAGTTCAACTTTTCCCAAAGCTTTTTGGAAACTCTCCCAGAACTTTGAGGTGAAGATGCTCCCACGGTCTGAACTGATTTCAAGTGGAACCCCATACAAAGAGACAATCCTGTTGATATAGAGCTCAGCCAACTGAATTCCAGAAATTGTTTCTTTGGCGGGGAGAAGTGTGCCCTTTAGAAAGCCTGTCGATGACAACAAATATTGCATTGTTGCCCTTCTGCGACCTTGGAAAACCAGTGATGAAGTCCATCTCTACTTTCTTTCTCCCATTTCCATTCCGGAGGTTTCAATGGCTGTAGAAGACCAAATGGTTTTGATGGACAGCCTTGACTCTGCGGCAGACATCACATTCTGAGACATACTTGGCACAATACCTTTTCACCCAGGCCACCAGTACTGTGTTTTCAAGTCCATGTACATCTTTGTGCTGCCAGGATGGATAGAAAGAACCGAATCATGTGCCTCCTTGAGAACTTGGTCTCTCAGACCCGGGTAGTTTGGAACAAACATCCGGTGATCAAAGAAGAGCGAGCCTTGATCATCAACATGGAAGGATTCATACTTCGGAATCCCAAGTTTAGAGATGAGCTTTCTGGTGTGCGGATCACCACGCTGACGAGAACGAATCTGTTCTTCCAAGAGAGGAGTAGCCAGAAGGTTCAGGAGATGCCCTTGTTCTACAACTTCAAGGTTGAGCTGACGGAATTCCTCGCACAAGAGAGGCTGCTGCTCTTCTATCATGAGGTTGTTGACATAAGCTTTACGGCTAAGCGCATCTGCCATGACGTTTGCTTTGCCTGGAGTTAGTTGATGGTCACATCAAAGTCATTGATTGCTTCAATCCATCTCCTCTGCCGAAGGTTGAGATCAGGTTGAGTGAAGATATACTTCAAACTCTTGTGGTCCGAGAAGATCTCACAACGGTTACCAAGCAAGTAGTGCCTCCAAAGCTTCAAAAGCAAAGACAACTGCTGCTAGCTCAAGGTCATGTGTGGGATAGTTTGATCTCATGCGTCTTCAACTGACGAGAAGCATAAGCAACCACCTGTTTCTCTTGCATCAGGACCGCACCCAATCCTTGCAAAGAGGCGTCGCAGAATATCTGGGAAAGGCTTAGAAGTATCCGGAGGAACCAAGACTGGTGTGGAAGTGAGCTTCTCTTTGAGTGTCTCAAAACTTTCTTGACAAGCAGGAGTCCACAGGTACTTCTTGCTTTCTTGAGGAGATCGGTAAGAGGCTTTGCTATCTTCGAGAAGTTCTGAACAAAGCGACGGCAATAGCTAGCCAAGCCGAGAAAACTCCGCACTTCCTTGACATTAACAGGAGGAAGCCATTCAACAATTGTCTTCACGGTTTCCGGGTTGACTGCAATGCCCTTGGCAGAGATAACATGACCCAGGTAGGTTACTTCAGGCAGCCAAAACTCACACTTAGAGAACTTTGCATACAAGCGGTTCTCACGAAGCTTGTTTAGTACACACCTCAGGTGCTCTTCATGCTCCTCCTTAGACTTGGAATAGACCAGAATGTCATCCAGAATTACCACCACAAACTTATCAAGTACTCCATGAAAACGGAGTTCATCAGTCTCGAGAAGGTGGCAGGTGCGTTGGTGAGACCGAAGACATGACCGTGTACTCATACAGGCCATAGCGAGTGGTGAAAGCTGTTTTTGGGCACATCTTCTTTGCGAATTTTGATTTGGTGATAACCACTTCTCAAGTCCAGCTTAGAGAACACCCACAGCTCCTGCCAGCTGATCAAATAGATCATTTATCCGAGGAAGAGGATACTTGTTCTTGATGGTTTTAGCATTGAGAGCCCGATAGTCAACACATAGCCTATCGGTTCTGTCACGCTTCTTCACAAAGATTGTTGGGCTGCCCAAGAAGAAGTGCTGTGTTGAATGAAACCCAATTTCTCTTGTTCATCAAGTTGTCGTTTGAGTTCAGCCAACTCAGAAGGACCCATTTTATATGGCCTCTTGGAGATAGGAGCTGTTCCAGGTCCAAGGTTCAAGCTCAATCACGAATTCAACCTCGCGATCCGGAGGCATACCTGGCAGCTCTTCAGGAAAAACATCTGGGAACTCACAGACCACCGGTACACCCTGAATAGCTTCCATAGCATCATTATTCAGAGCAGCCAAGGAATAGAGCTGGACAGCAGGAGTCCAGTTCCGGAGGTATGTCCTCATCAGTCCGGCGTGGTGGAGCCATCCTGTCATTGATATACTCAAGTCAGTACTATAATGGAGAATGATAATAATCCAAAATAGTACCAAGATGGAATTAACCAAGATTAAAGGATACAATTTACTGAGATGATATTAAAATATCAACAAAGTTCATAGCACCTAAAAGATATTAAGCATATCGCACACGACTGAAAAGGAGTGTGGTACACAACCATATCAAAGAAAAAATTTTCCACAAATTTCGGCATTAGAATACCAATAGATGCGCAAAATTACTTAACGAATCAAGATTAGTGACTCTACCGATTCAATATACAAAAGCGAATGAGAAGAGTAGTGGTATGGTCGCAACTCCATCCCGCACTCAAATCATTACTCCGCACATGAACAAGTGGAACACATATCCTAACCCCTTCTTCTCACGACGAAACCTAAAGATTGGTAACTACGGAAACGAACACCCCAAACAAGATAGCGTCGGATACAAGAGGAAGACAGATTGCGTCGGTTTGCAAAAGCCTGTCGGTATGGAATGTACCAACAGTTGATAACCAAAGGCAGATAAGGTAACAACTTGGATGCAACAGATAGACAAGGGATTACACACACACACACAACCTATGGTACTACGGAACCCCGAACACGTGAATCCTAGTTTTGAACTTTGAGAAGAGAATTGAAAACGTTACACTTCCTTACCAGAAAAGGGTGGTGGAGGGTAAGAAGAAAAGTGAAGCAGTCCTACTCTCGCGTTTTGTTTTTCCCTATATACATAACTACTAAAATATTTGCTAGACTGACAACGACCGTTTGGCTGAAACCCTGAAGGTCGGGATGGCTCTGATACCAATTGTAACTACCTCGGTGAACTACGCTCCTAGATACAAGCCTGGATGAGTGGTAGTGGTTGAAATAGTACGGTGGGGTCCCAAAAGCCACTCACTGGTAGTCCTTTCAGACGTCCCAACCACTACCCTCTCAACGGGACCTGTACGGCGGCGTAGTCGGCAGCGAAGGGATCAACTACGTACACAAGTGGGTATATACGCAAGCCACCATACAAGAGTACATCAGAGCCATACCATCTAGAAAGAAAGAAAATATAGCAACGCCATACGGCAAGATTCAAATGACCTAGATAGATCTATATTTTAGGATAACTCCTCATTCAACACACATCAGAGTATCATGCGGAAGCGGCAAACAAAATCCGAGTACGGATAAGAAGCGAATCGGCATAAGATGCCATAAAAATAAGCACATCCCAACTACAGGTCTCACGGATCCCGATCCCGGAATCTCTACACCGAACGATCGTTGCCCACATCATCAGCTTCTTCCACCCAGTATCCGTCCTGTGGAGGTACCTGTCCATCTGAATCAAGAATTTATCGTGTGAGACCCTAAGGGTACTCAGCAAGTCTTAATGCCTCTAAAGGGGACACAATCTGGGGTGACGCAATTGCAGCGAAAGATATACCCTAGCAGTTCTACAGATAAACGCTAACCATCCGCCTAACCAATGGTAGACGGATGTCCGTGAATTAAGTACAACAGTTATCATGGCAATCTCATCCGATCCATCCTCCTCCCTGCTCACCAACAAGGAAGCGGACGAACAACCCCCATCCGTTGGCAATTTTATTAACCATTCCATGAGCGTTGCACTATTTACTAGTCAAATTACTTAGTCAGATTAAGGCGGTACTTTAGTTCTGCTTGTCTATGATCGAGAAACTGTGCTCCAAGTCGTCCATATCCGCGGACACGGCTTTCAGAAAGTTTTACCCGGCCGGGGTGCACCAATAGCAACACACCTCTCGATCAACCTCGGAAAAACAAAATCAAAACCCAACGAGGCCTTCACGACAAAGCAATCACAGGATTCAGAAATATTTCAGGGGGCCACCCATTAAGCTACCCGCAACGAAGTAAGCTAGCTCCGAGACGGACTCAAGGTCTGGGTAGACGGCTGTGAACGACTGGGAACCCCAAACGGGGCTTGTCGACACCGCGGAATCGTGTCCCGATCCTAAACAGTACAGTGTGCAGTACCTCGCACCAATCGTAAATAAAGCAGTAAAATGGCATAAGTACAGGATAGTAATAAAGCCCCATACTAGTTTGTGGCCCCAAGAAATAAGACGGAATCAAGCTCTGGCTCAGGGGGGTCCCATATACCTCCCGATGTGGATAGCGCGATAAATCAAGGAACAGGAATCAAGTACTCGGGTCTTACGGGACACAAGTGAGCAGGAAAAACCAAATAGCAGATGTTGCTCACCGGTGCCACTTTCTTTAATTATCCCAGAACTACTCAGGTTAAGTTGTTTAGGTACCTCATTATCCATCAGAATCTCACATACCCTACACATGCTGTTCTACGACTCGCATGGCTCAAACAACTCCTATAGTAATGGCTCATGGGATGGAGGAACAAGCTTGGTGGGGTTTAAAAGTAAAGGCTATGCATACTTGGGATTCAATATAATGCAATCGCGACTCAATGATGCAAGAACAAGATAGAGGCAATAGGCACTGTATGTATGCAAGCATGTGGAAGTGCTTGCCTGGTATCTCAGTTGAAGCAAGGGACGGATCTGGGTAGTGCTCCTGGTTCTCTTGATACAACCCCCTGCTCAGCGTCTATCCGAGAAAACCAAACAAACAAGGCCGACATGAATATAGAGCACAAGCATATGAATAAGATGCGTCAAGCAAACAATCATGCCATGATGAATGATGCACAATTTACATGGTAAGTAAGGTAGCATGGCATGGTGAGGTGTGGTAGACAAGTAACATCATTTTAATGGGGTTTTGGAATCACATTTGTTGTCATAACACTTGATGTTCACTATATATTTATATGATGCATGCTGCAATTGAAGTTATGGATAGCATAAACAGAAAAGTCTCGTCGAGCTGATCATTTTAGACATATCATTTGCTAAATTTGGATTTAGGAATTAAAAGTTATGAATTAGTTAAATCCTAGTGGCAATTTGGGTAATTAAACTAAACTTGGAATTTTACTTGTGCAAAAGTCAAAATGGATGGCATATTTGGAATCCTCTCATTTTTCTGATATCCATACATATATTATTTGTCAAATTTGGAATTAGTATGGAAAAGTGGTTAAAAATCTGAATTAGATTTGAATTTGAATTAATTTTAACTAAGTTTGAATTTGAAAACAGATCTGAAACGTTTTCTACATAGCCTAACTCAGCCTGAGTCGCAGACAGGTGGGCCAGGGGGGTTCTCTGGCCCACACGCCAGTGCCTGGGAACAAACTGGACCGCGGGTTGAATAACCAAAACATCAGGTCCCTTTTTAGAAAAGTACCAGCGACACTGACAGAGGGCCCTGAGGACCGCGGGTTGAATGCAAAAAGGTGGCCAGGGGGTTATGCGCAAAAGAACAGCCGTACTGTAGATCTTCCTCTGCGCCTGACGAAACTGAACCCGCTCGCGACAGAGGAAAACAGGGGGGGGGGCGCCGGGGCTCGATCCTGGGACGTTGCGGGCGCGCGCGGACGCGGCTGCCACTGGGCTAGGCTGGGGTAGGTGCTGGTGAGGGGGGCGCGCGCTAGATAGGGTGGTCGCGTCTGGGAGCTAGCAGGGACACGCTCGCCGCCGGCGCACTGAGGGCGTTCGACGAAACGATCGAAGCGTCCAGGAAGCAACTGAGGACGGGAGGTTGTCAGGGAGGGTCAGGAGCTCACCGCGGGGCTGTTGGTGACGACGGCGAGGATCGGGGAGAAGGCGATCAACGGCGAGGCTCGCGTACTGAAGGCTAGGGTTTCCTTGGGGCGCGGCAGGTACGGGCGGCTCCGGTCCTTCTCCTCCTCGACGGCGTGCGTGGGCATGATGCAGGGGCTCGTCTGGTCCTCCTCGACCGCTTGCAGCAACACTCCACCGGGTAGATCGACGGGGCAGGGGTAGACGGCGGGGCGAGCCGGTGGCGAAGGGGAGGAAGGGGAGAGGCAGGGTGTCTTCGGGGTGGATCTGGGGGGTTCTGGGCGAGGCAGAGAGGGATGTGGGGGATAAGAACGCCAGGGGGAGGCTGGTTGCGTGGGGGAGAGGCTGATCGGGTTGGCCACCTTTTTGGCCCTCCCTCACGTGCTTGGCATGGCCAGGCAAAGGCAGGGCACTAGGAGAAGGGGGTGAGGCTGGCAGGTGGCCCTGGGGCGCTGGGTCGCAGGCAAGTGGGGTAGGGGCGTGGGCAGGTCCTGGCAAAGAGGGGAGATAAGAGGGAAGGGGGGACACTCGGGCTAGGGCTAGGTATGGGGTGATCCTCGACGTGTGGGGTAGCTAGGTGGGCGCTGGGGTGGGGCCTGCATGGCAGGTAGAGAGAGGGGCCGAGAGAGAGGGAAGGAGCATGGCATGGACATGGGGGAGAACATGCTAGGTAGGGAAGGGTGGTACTTGGGTTTTGCTTAGAGAAGGTAGATTAGGGGTAAGAGGGGGTTTAGGGTTTGGTTTAGGGGGATGTAGATTAGAGGGGGAGATGGCTTAAGGGTTTGGGTTTAGCTAGGTAGAGTTTAGGGTTTTGGTTTAGAGAGGGAGAGGAAGGAGATGGTCAAGGTGATGATGTGGATAGGATCATGCATGTCCCATTCAAAGAACAAGCAAAAACCAAGCAAGGGTGGTATGGTAGGGCATGCTCATGAGCACATGTATGTGCATGGGGCATGGGGGTAGGGATCTAGCTAAAGGGGAAAAAGAGAGGGAAAGAACTAGAGTTTTATACTCACAAAACAAGGTCAAGCAATGAAGGAGTGGTCCATTAGAAAACAAGCAAAAGCCAAAACCAGAAAAGGTGGCACTTGCATGGCCCATGCAAGATGATTAATGCCCCACTAATCCTTGTGAAAACAATGACATTAACAAGGCATTATTCACATGCATTCCCAAAAGGTGGGCAAGGCCAAGCAAAGACTATGGTTGGATCCAACCAACAACATGGGCTAGAGATAACTCAATAAAATGCCAAGCCCATATTATTGGATGGTGGAATTAAAAGGTGGTGAAAGATAAGGTGGTGGATTCAAAAAGAGAGATGCCCCCAACTCAACTTGGGCATTTAACAATTTATTAAGAACCAAATACAATATCAAGAGGCAACTACAATTAATCATGCACATGAGATAAGAACCAAACAAGAAAAGGTTTTATATGATGCTAAAATGCAAGGGGACATGATGACATGAGCATGATGTGATGATGATGCAGCAATTATATGTTGGAAGTGGCCCATTTTATTATGATAACATGTAGCATTACAGGGGTTAGACAACTGGGATGCTACATTTCTCGTGTTCAAACATTTTGTTGAATTCGTGCCGAAAAAGACCCTCTAGTAAATTGGCAACCCTACTATGGGTAGCTCGATCCAATACCAACAAACTCGGACCCCGCTATGCCTTGGCGCCTCAACTTTCTAGCCGCATGTTAAAAATCTCGTCGTGTCAGCCTCCTCCAGGGATGCTAGGGGAAGACGAAGGAGGCGAGCCAGGGGTAACCGGCGATGAGCCTAGAGCGGCAGCGGGAGCAGCAGCCAGAGCTAAACCTATCAAGGATGGTGCAGACTCTAGGGTGGGCATGGGAGCGCCAGAGGGAGGCGACATCATGCTTGGCACCAACGCAGTAGGCGGCCATGCCATGGAAGGAGGTGATAATGGGCTTGGCCCTGTAGCGACGATGGGCGATGTTATGGAAGGAGGAGGCAGCGACATCTTGCTGAGTGAAGGGAGAAGAAGAGAGAAGATGCTGAGCTAAAGAAGAAATCAAGAGCTGAGACTAGAAGAATCATTTCAGAAGTAAAGCAGGAAGTAGCTGAAAAGAAGAAGAGAGAAGCCGAAGAAAAGAAGAAGGCTGAGAAGATGAGGGCAGCTTAAGAGAAATCAGCTAAAAAAGCAAGATACTTTGAGGAACTAAGGAATACATAAGACGTTACTGGTCTCCAAGGAGCTCATGGTAGTGTACCTAAAATGGTCAACATGTTTGATGAATTCGGGACTGTACCAAAGTAGAATAAACAATGCTTTAGTTGTAAACATGCTTAATAGTTGTAAACTCTCTTTTGGTGTGAAATTATGTGAACTTAACTGATGCTTGGCTATGTTATTTGAAATTCAAATGCCAATATTGTGCTTCTGGTATGTGACTATGTGCACAAGTGTTTAAGCTCAGTGAATGGAATGTTGTCGTTTCATTAATAGTTGTGTTATGTCATTCATTTGATCCTGGACTACAAAAATATTTAGTAGAAACACATTAATATTTCAAACAACTATGCAGTACATCCTTGCCTTACAAAAGATTACACAAGTACCAGTACCAAACAATTCTAACACAACACTACGCGAATAAGCAGTACATCCTTGATGATACACATTACACAACTAAACAACAACAATACATAGGTGGCATTGATCATTTCTTGTTGATAAGCACTTTACATATAATACCTAACAATCCTACTACAATCTTCAAAAATCCTACAGAGATGCACTTCTTCAACAACATCTCTTCTTGTCCAAGGGAAGTATAGCTGCTGTGGCATCCCGCAAAACCACCACTAGAAAATCGCGTTGAATTTGTGCATTGCATCGTCGTCATCATGCATTGTTTGCCAAAACTATGTTTGCAAAGCCCGTGTTGTTTTCTAAAACGCCCCCTGTTGATTCAACATCGAAAACCGGGTCACCGGAATATTTTGTTTTGTTAAAATTGTTTTGCTAACGGTCCGTTTAATTAAATAAAACTTTTAATTAATTTTCAGTAGGGGCAGTCGAACGGGCCGTCCCGACCCGAACGACCACCCCCAGTTTATAAAACGGCCCAACCTGCCTACCCTACCTAAATCCTATTCTCACCTAAAACTCTACCCACCCCTCCCAGCCACATCACCCCAACCTATCCTAGCACGACACCTCACCACTCCCTCACCCCACCCCCACCACCGTGGGCTGCCACGTGGCAGCATCTCTCTCTCTCCCTCACTCCTCTCACCCACCCCACAGACCCACACACGCACTCCACACCTCCACCCTCCCTGTACACGCGCGCGGCCACAGCCCTCCCTGCCCGCGTGGCCCCACCGACCGGACCCCACCCTCGCGCCTCCTCCCTCCCCCCTGTTTCTCTCTCCCTTCAACCACCAACCCCGCGCACCCTCCTCCCCACGCGCTCTCCCCCGACCTCCTCCTTCTCCGGCCCCGCGGCGCGCCCCCCCCAGGCGCCTCCTCCCCTCCTTCTCCGCCGCCGGCTCGCCTCGCTCCCGCGGACCGCCCGCCTCCGTCGCCTCGGCCCGCGTCGGCCTCGCCCGCTTCCCGTCCGCCCTGCTGCGCCGTCCTCCGCGTCCAGCCCGGCCTCCACCTCCGGCCAACCGCCCCGCCGCCGCTCTCCCGTGCTCCGGCGACCGCCCCGCGCAGACGGCCGCGCCCCCCGACGCCGCGTCCTCCTTCCCGAACTCGCCACGGCCGCGTCTCGCCGCCGGCGCGACCGCCATCGCCAGTACCGGCCTCCGCTTCGCCCTCCGCAGCTCAGTTCGCCGGAGCCGCGCCTCCGCGACCCGCTGAGCCCGGCCCGTGTCCACCGCCGCCGGCCCGCGTCGTCCTGCTCGTCCTCGCCATCGCCACCTCTCGCAGCGCCCCGTGTGCCTCTGCTCATCTCCGCCGCAAGGGCCCTTGTCGCCATCTCCCCGCTCGTCCTTGAGGCCTCCCTCTCTGACGCGCCCGCAGTGATCCGTGTCCCTTGTCCAGAAGCTGCCACGCTGCTCTAGCCCTTGTCATCTTGTCTGTATCGCTGCGTCCTAGTTGGATGCTTGCTCTTCTTTGTAATCTATTTGGATTCCATGTCCCGCGTAGACAAGATCTTCAAGACCAACCTTTCAGCAACGATCCCGTCGATAGGAACAACAATACGACATTATGTTGCCAAGACCTTCCGAGGACCTCGCCGGAACCTCAAGATCTGCCCACGGAGCCGATGGTTGTAGCCCCGAAGACCGATCCCGGCGCGACTGAACCCCGACGACCCCAAGACGCCAAGTTCTTCATCGGCACGCCAAGTACCTCTACACAAGACCGTCGACGCGAACCGACGGCCACGGATGCGACAAGCACTCCGTCCCGGACACCAAGTACGGCTTTCCGAACGACAAGGCCCTAGCAATGGCAAGACCGATCCCGTGGGACCGACAAGATCGGCACGACGACAAGAACGACACCGAGACCGCGAATGCGCCAAGACCTACCCGATATCCGAGAACGTTCCCGAGACCGACCTCGCGTCGAACCCTGGACCCTGAGACCGACCCCGAACCCCGGAACCCCAAGATCGTCGAGACCCCGAATGTGTGAACCCCTTCCCGGAACCCTATTTTACAACATAATAACAATTGTTGCATATTTAATTTGTCATACTCGCATGCATATCTGTGGTCTGGGGGCCTTATGCCGATTCACCTCATAATTAAATATGGGGCCCATATGCGGGCAAATCTAGTCTCATATCGGCCTCATTTAAACTTGTGTAGCGAACCGGTGATATCTCTTGCCTTGTTAAACAACATTTAAAATGCGGGGTTTCTAAACAACTTGAACCACCTAACTAATTGTCGGGACCCCGGTTCCGCTTAATATGATCTAATTGCATCGCACCTTTGCCATGCCATCCATCATGCATGCATCATGCCGATCTTCTGCCGTTGTATTAAATATTGCATCCGGTGTTTCTTCTAGTGTTTTGGTTCTTCGCGGATAAGGCCGTTGAGTTGATGTGAGCTTCGCCCCGATCTTCGGTTGAACCCTTCGACAATGTTTTCAGGCGAGCATCTCCCTCCTTCTACCTATCTTACTTTTATAGTCTTTATTCCCTCCTGTTGATCTATTGCTATCTGTGTTGCGATGCTTTAGTTTCCGTACCTGTGATATACCGTGCAGCCCTATATTGCCTTGGACACATCCTATTACCTGTTGTTTGGTAGATAGTTGGACCTGCGCGTCGTAGTTGCTTGCTCAAGTGCTGATATGTGTCGTCATATGCCACCGTTGCTGATGTATTGCCGCATGCTGATGTTGGAGATGATCCTAGTTTTACTTATTGCTCACTTTAATTTCTGTTTAACAACTAAAATTGAATAAGCAGAGGCATCGGTGGGTGATAGATAATATTTGGTTTCCGAACGCCCACTTGTGTCCCGTAAGACCCCGAGTACTTGATTCCTGTTCCTTGTTTTATCGCGCTATCCACATCCGGGAGGTATATGGGACCCCCCCCCTCAGCCAGAGCTTGATTCCGTCTTATTTCTTGGGGCCACAAACTAGTTTGAGGTTTTATTACTATCCTGTACTTATGCCATGCTTTACTGCTTTATTTACGATTGTGCGAGGTACTGCACACTGTACTGTTTAGGAAGCGGAGTGATTACGCGGTGTCGACAAGCCCCGTTTGGGGTTCCCAGTCGCTCACAGCCATTGGCGCAGACCTTGAGGCCGTCTCGGAGCTTGTCTACTCCGTTGCGGGTTCTACTCAAAGGGGTGGCCCCCTGAAATATTTCTGAATCTTGTGATTGCTGTGTCGTGAAGGCCTCGTTGGGTTTTGATTTGGTTTTCCGAGGTTGATCGAGTGTGTGTTGCTATTGGTGCACCCCGGCCGGGTAAAACTTTCTGAAAGCCGTGTCCGCGGATATGGACGACTTGGAGCACAGTTTCTCGATCATAGACAAGCATAACTAAAGTTTACTGTTATAAATTTGACTTATAATGACTAGTAATCAGCTTCACTATAACGGAATGGCTAATTAATACTGCCCACAATTGCTTGTTGGAGTGTCGCTTGCGACAATTGTACCTGACTAGTAACTATTGCAACTACAACGGATTGGCTGAATAAAAGTACCAACAACACTGCTGGGTTTATGGGTTATCTCATGTTAAATGTATCTGATTAGTAATTGCCGTAACTACAACGGAATGATTAACTAAAAGTGCCCACTGTTTACTTTATCAGGACGATTATCTAAACCTGACTAGTAAAGTGCCGCAACTATAACTGAATAAATAAAATTGCCAACCGTGTGAGTTCCTCGGTGGACTTCCTCGTTTGGTCTCGAGGGGGAAATACCAGGATGGGTTTGTTTGGTGTTAGCTTCAGGTTGGATCCGGATAGGTCTATCTTACCCTCTCTAATTGACGCCAGTTGTATCGAGTCTCTATAGGTGGTTTAATGCATGCTGCCGCTGCGCTCAGTCCACCATACCTATGTAGGCGAGGACCGCCGAATTCTAGCCTCGCCGTGTACTGGCCTCAGTACTGACGCTCCTTCTTTGTTTTCTGCTTTGCCCTTTGTCGGCACCCCTTTGTTAAGCAGGTTTGAGATCGACGCCGTTAGCAGGGTTACCCTTCCGGCTTGGCCTGGGCAGGGTTATGGACGCCATTGGTTATTCTTCAGGGCTCTTAGCCCCATTTGCATCTTGTCCGTAGCTGGACGCTATATCGTTTCAAGGTGATTTGGATCTTTGTACCGTATATTTGTATTCTTGACTCATGGAGTCACTTTTATATAAATCTGTTCTGTGGGTCCCATCGAGGACTGTTGTGTGATGTTATTACTTCGTTTTCCACCCGCACGAAAGTGCCAGGTGGGCACCTTTGAATCGTTTCTATGCGGGTTTGGCGAATTTTGTTCAAACTTGCATAGGTCCGATTCTGAGGGTGTTACAGAGTGGTATCAGAGCTCAGCAGTTACGATACCCACAAGTCCAGCCTGTAGGATAACCTAGCTAACGGCCGAAGTAGAGAGTCAAACTATTTTTGAAAATCGGTTGGATAGTTCTGGTTAGGTCTGATTTTACTCCTTACCCCCCTGCTATTCTCCCCTTACCTCGACGTGTTTTGAATCCGCTCTCTTCTCTTTCTTCGAGTCCAGGAATTCTCGTGGTTGGTTTTCCGTCGTACCTTCAGGGTTTCGCTTCCTCTTCGGATAACGGTGTTCTGCCATCCGGTGTTCACGCTGCTTGAGAAATCCGTCTTCCGTGGAACCATTCTTTATTCCTTGTTTGTTCCTTCCGGTGTTTTCTAAACGCGACGACCTCATCTACGCCAGATCCGATGCAGAGTCGGCATCACCCCTTTGTTCCGAACCTCGCTTGTCGAGATCTTCAGTCTAAATCCGAGAGTTGGTTGCATAATCCGCCTATTCGTGTACAGAGTAATGGTTTGAGTGCGGGATGGAGTAGCTACCATACCACTACCCTTATCATTCGCTCTTGTACACCGAATCAGTGGAACCAGCAGTTGTACTCCGTCCACGGAAGTTAGGGGTGGCTTGTTTGTTGATACCTCTACCTTCGACCTTTTTGTTTCCGGAGTGTTCTCTCGACGATCACGGACAACGAACCATTGTTAGTGGTGTCGCGAGGTTCTACACGAAGCGCGAAGGATCAGACGCCGACCTTCCTTCCGGTACCATGAGGCGGATCTCGAGGGCGAGATCCATTGTTAGTGGTGTCGAATTGTGGCATCCCGCAAAACCACCACTAGAAAATCGCGTTGAATTTGTGCATTGCATCGTCGTCATCATGCATTGTTTGCCAAAACTATGTTTGCAAAGCCCGTGTTGTTTTCTAAAACGCCCCCTGTTGATTCAACATCGAAAACCGGGTCACCGGAATATTTTGTTTTGTTAAAATTGTTTTGCTAACGGTCCGTTTAATTAAATAAAACTTTTAATTAATTTTCAGTAGGGGCAGTCGAACGGGCCGTCCCGACCCGAACGACCACCCCCAGTTTATAAAACGGCCCAACCTGCCTACCCTACCTAAATCCTATTCTCACCTAAACTCTACCCACCCACCCTCCCAGCCACATCACCCCAACCTATCCTAGCACGACACCTCACCACTCCCCTCACCCCACCAACCGTGGGCTGCCACGTGGCAGCATCTCTCTCTCACCTCACTCCTCTCACCCACCCCACAGACCCACACACGCACTCCACACCTCCACCCTCCCTGTACACGCGCGCGGCCACAGCCCTCCCTGCCCGCGTGGCCCCACCGACCGGACCCCACCCTCGCGCCTCCTCCCTCCCCCCTTTTCTCTTCTCCCTTCAACCACCACCCCGCGGCACCCTCCTCCCCACGCGCTCTCCCCCGACCTCCTCCTTCTCGGCCCCGGCGGTGCGCCCCCCTCCCAGGCGCCTCCTCCCCTCCTTCTCTCCGCGCCGGCTCGCCTCGCTCCCCGCGGACCGCCCGCCTCCGTCGCCTCGGCCGCGTCGCCGGCCTCCCCGCTTCCCGTCCGCCCTGCTGCGCCGTCCTCCGCGTCCAGCCCGGCCTCCACCTCCGGCAACCGCCCCCGCCGCCGCTCTCCCGTGCTCCGGCGACCGCCCGCGCAGACGGCCGCGCCCCCCGACGCCGCGTCCTCCTTCCCCGAACTCGCCACGGGCCGCGTCTCGCCGCGGCGCGACCGCCATCGCCAGTACCGGCCTCCGCTTCGCCCTCCGCAGCTCAGTTCGCCGGAGCCGCGCCTCCGCGACCCGCTGAGCCCGCCCGTGTCCACCGCCGCCGGCCGCGTCGTCCTGCTCGTCCTCGCCATCGCCACCTCTCGCAGCGCCCCGTGTGCCTCTCTCTCATCTCCGCCGCAAGGGCCCTTGTCGCCATCTCCCCGCTCGTCCTTGAGGCCTCCCTCTCTGACGCGCCCGCAGTGATCCGTGTCCCCCTTGTCCAGAAGCTGCCACGCTGCTCTAGCCCTTGTCATCTTGTCTGTATCGCTGCGTCCTAGTTGGATTCTTGCTCTTCTTTGTAATCTATTTGGATTCCATGTCCCGCGTAGACAAGATCTTCAAGACCAACCTTTCAGCAACGATCCCGTCGATAGGAACAACAATACGACATTATGTTGCCAAGACCTTCCGAGGACCTCGCCGGAACCTCAAGATCTGCCCACGGAGCCGATGGTTGTAGCCCCGAAGACCGATCCCGGCGCGACTGAACCCCGACGACCCCAAGACGCCAAGTTCTTCATCGGCACGCAAGTACCTCTACACAAGACCGTCGACGCGAACCGACGGCCACGGATGCGACAAGCACTCCGTCCCGGACACCAAGTACGCTTTTCCGAACGACAAGGCCCTAGCAATGGCAAGACCGATCCCGTGGGACCGACAAGATCGGCACGACGACAAGAACGACACCGAGACCGCGAATGCGCCAAGACCTACCCGATATCCGAGAACGTTCCCGCGAGACCCGACCTTGTCGAACCCTGGAGACCTGAGACCGACCCCGAACCCCGGAACCCAAGATCGTCGAGACCCCGAATGTGTGAACCCCTTCCCGGAACCCTATTTTACAACATAATAACAATTGTTGCATATTTAATTTGTCATACTCGCATGCATATCTGTGGTCTGGGGCCTTATGCCGATTCACCTCATAATTAAATATGGGGCCCATATGCGGGCAAATCTAGTCTCATATCGGCCTCATTTAAACTTGTGTAGCGAACCGGTGATATCTCTTGCCTTGTTAAACAACATTTAAAATGCGGGGTTTCTAAACAACTTGAACCACCTAACTAATTGTCGGGACCCCGGTTCCGCTTAATATGATCTAATTGCATCGCACCTTTGCCATGCCATCCATCATGCATGCATCATGCCGATCTTCTGCCGTTGTATTAAATATTGCATCCGGTGTTTCTTCTAGTGTTTTGGTTCTTCGCGGATAAGGCCGTTGAGTTGATGTGAGCTTCGCCCCGATCTTCGGTTGAACCCTTCGACAATGTTTTCAGGCGAGCATCTCCCTCCTTCTACCTATCTTACTTTTATAGTCTTTATTCCCTCCTGTTGATCTATTGCTATCTGTGTTGCGATGCTTTAGTTTCCGTACCTGTGATATACCGTGCAGCCCTATATTGCCTTGGACACATCCTATTACCTGTTGTTTGGTAGATAGTTGGACCTGCGCGTCGTAGTTGCTTGCTCAAGTGCTGATATGTGTCGTCATATGCCACCGTTGCTGATGTATTGCCGCATGCTGATGTTGGAGATGATCCTAGTTTTACTTATTGCTCACTTTAATTTCTGTTTAACAACTAAAATTGAATAAGCAGAGGCATCGGTGGTGATAGATAATATTTGGTTTCCGAACGCCCACTTGTGTCCCGTAAGACCCCGAGTACTTGATTCCTGTTCCTTGTTTTATCGCGCTATCCACATCCGGGAGGTATATGGGACCCCCTCAGCCAGAGCTTGATTCCGTCTTATTTCTTGGGGCCACAAACTAGTTTGAGGTTTTTTACTATCCTGTACTTATGCCATGCTTTACTGCTTTATTTACGATTGTGCGAGGTACTGCACACTGTACTGTTTAGGAAGCGGAGTGATTACGCGGTGTCGACAAGCCCCGTTTGGGGTTCCCAGTCGCTCACAGCCATTGGCGCAGACCTTGAGGCCGTCTCGGAGCTTGTCTACTCCGTTGCGGTTCTACTCAAAGGGTGGCCCCCTGAAATATTTCTGAATCTTGTGATTGCTGTGTCGTGAAGGCCTCGTTGGGTTTTGATTTGGGTTTTTTCCGAGTTGATCGAGTGTGTGTTGCTATTGGTGCACCCCGGCCGGGTAAAACTTTCTGAAAGCCGTGTCCGCGGATATGGACGACTTGGAGCACAGTTTCTCGATCATAGACAAGCATAACTAAAGTTTACTGTTATAAATTTGACTTATAATGACTAGTAATCAGCTTCACTATAACGGATGGCTAATTAATACTGCCCACAATTGCTTGTTGGAGTGTCGCTTGCGACAATTGTACCTGACTAGTAACTATTGCAACTACAACGGATTGGCTGAATAAAAGTACCAACAACTGCTGGGTTTATGGGTTATCTCATGTTAAATGTATCTGATTAGTAATTGCCGTAACTACAACGGAATGATTAACTAAAAGTGCCCACTGTTTACTTTATCAGGACGATTATCTAAACCTGACTAGTAAAGTGCCGCAACTATAAATGAATAAATAAAATGCCCAACCGTGTGAGTTCCTCGGTGGACTTCCTCGTTTGGTCTCGAGGGGAAATACCAGGATGGGTTTGTTTGGTGTTAGCTTCAGGTTGGATCCGGATAGGTCTATCTTACCCCTCTCTAATTGACGCCAGTTGTATCGAGTCTCTATAGGTGGTTTAATGCATGCTGCCGCTGCCGCTCAGTCCACCATACCTATGTAGGCGAGGACCGCCGAATTCTAGCCTCGCCGTGTACTGGCCTCAGTACTGACGCTCCTCTTTGTTTTTTTCTGCTTTGCCCTTGGTCGGCACCCCTTTGTTTAAGCAGGTTTGAGATCGACGCCGTTAGCAGGGTTACCCTTCCGGCTTGGCCTGGGCAGGGTTATGGACGCCATTGGTTATTCTTCAGGGCTCTTAGCCCCATTTGCATCTTGTCCGTAGCTGGACGCTATATCGTTTCAAGGTGATTTGGATCTTTGTACCGTATATTTGTATTCTTGACTCATGGAGTCACTTTATATAAATCTGTTCTGTGGGTCCCATCGAGGACTGTTGTGTGATGTTATTACTTATTCTTCTTTTCCACCCGCACGAAAGTGCCAGGTGGGCACCTTTGAATCGTTTCTATGCGGGTTTGGCGAATTTTGTTCAAACTTGCATAGGTCCGATTCTGAGGGTGTTACAGCTGCCTCTTCTTGTCGTCTAAGTTTTAGTTCTTCCCTTCTCTCTTCAGCCCATCCTAGTGTATCTATAACTGCTTCTCCTCTGAGAATGTTGTGGTCAATCAGATATTCAACATACTCAAGATCCCAATGCCAGAAATCATAACCATTCTACTAATACAAAACAAAAAACCGAAATATTTAGTAAAACTCTGAACTTTGGAGACCATACTTACAAAATTCAGTATGCAAGAGATGGGAAATATGGTTTAGTAGATCGAGCTTACCCCATGCTTATGACACTTGTTGGACACCCACCCATCATGCTTCTTCATGCCAGAGAGGGACCGCTGCACCATGCGACCATGGTGCATACATGATCAGGATGTAGGGGCCACGACGACGCGGAGCAGAAACAGAACAACCCGAGTACAACATTGCTGAACAAAAACTATCTAATATGGCGGTGACAGCGGATGTACTACGACGATGATGAGGGCGCGATAGACAAAAACCTAGCTACAACTATGGCGGCAAGAGAGAGAGAGAGAGAGAGAGAGAGACGAAGGACACCTGCCTTTTGTTGAGGAGGAGGGGTTTAGACAAGAAAATGAGGCTGTCGGAGGGGTGTAAGTTGCTTCATGCCGGAGAGGGGCCGCTGCACCATGCGACCATGGTGCGGACATGGTCGTGATGTGGGGGCCACGGCGACGCGAAGCAGAAATGGAACAACCCGAGTGCGACATTGCTGAACAAAAACTATCTACTACGGCGGCAACAACCGATGTTCTACGACGACGACGAGGGATAGATAGAAGAAAACCAAGCTACTACGATTGCGGAGAGAGAGAGAGAGAGAGAGAGAGAGAGAGAGAGAGAGAGAGAGAGACGAAGGACACCTGCCTTTTGTTGTGGAGGAGGGGTTTAGACAAGAATAGGAGGCTGTCGGAGGGGTGTAAGCTGCTTCATGCCAGAGAGGGGCCGCTGCACCATGCAACCATGGTGCGGACATGGTCGGGATGTGGGGGCCACGGCGACGCAAAGCAGAAATGGAACAACCCGAGTGCGACATTGCTGAACAAAAACTATCTACTACGGCGGCAACAACCGATGTTCTACGACGACGACGAGGGATAGATAGAAGAAAACCAAGCTACTACGATGGCGGAGAGAGAGAGAGAGAGAGAGAAGAGAAGAAGGGCACCTGCCTTTTGTTGTGGAGGAGGGGTTTAGACAAGAATAGGAGGCTGTCGGAGGGGTGTAAGCTGCTTCATGCCAGGGAGGGGCCGCTG